>JANFAB010000362.1:0-2500 GCA_024613165.1 Pisolithus albus | reverse complement strand
CGGGCCGACTACCCAAAAGCAGGACAAGGGAGGGTTACTGGACATCTAGAAAGAAGCTTTCGTCCTCCCTTGCTACCCCACCCAGGCATTAGCCAGCCCATTAGATGGACCCCCCCCGGACCCCAACTATGGATTAGCCAACCCGAAGCCGAACCCCTAAACCCCCAGTTCCCGATCATGAATATGCCAGAGATAAGCCAACTGTAACTAGCACGGCAATGCATAAATTACAATTGCCCGTAGCAGAGTGTGACCATCATCTGTGCATAGTGAGCCATTGCCCACATAGTAGGAAAGGGCCTTTGTTTGGTGTGCTTTGGCCTTGCGCGAAAGGCGTGAGTTTTGGTGTCCACTATATCGCGTTTTTGGGTATTTTTGTGACTTTGCAGAATTTCGAGGCATTAGTGGCTGTGCAACACTACACAAACAACCTAGTTAGGACTACACTTTTGCTAATCAAAAAATGCGCGCACTACCAAACACATTTGCTAATCAACCCTTCACTTTTGGTAGTCAAAATGCGAACACTACACAACACCTTTGCTAATCATTGGTAATCAAAAATGCGCACACTTGCTAATCAACAACAACACAACACATTGGCTAATCAACACTACCCTTTTTGGTAGTCAAAAATGCGAACACTGCACAACACCTTTGCTAATCAACACTACACTTTTGGCTGATCATTGTTAATCAACAACCACACAACACATTTGCTAATGAACACTACACCTTTGGTAATAAAAAAATGCGAACACTACACAACACCTTTGCTAGTCACACTACAAATATTTGGTAGTCCAAAAAAGCGGACTCTACTACACTTTTGGTAGTCAAAAGAGTATGCAACATTTGACTACTCAAACACTAATCAACACTACACTTATATTGGTAATCAAAAAAGCGCCACAACACTACGCTTTTGGTAATACAAATGTACACAACACTTTGCTAGTCAAACACTACAAAACACTACATCTATTTGGTAGTGAAAAAAGCGGAGTTTACTACGCTTTTGGTAATACAAATGTACACAACACTTTGCTAGTCAAACACTACAAAACTACATCTATTTGGTAGTGAAAAAAGCGGAGTTTACTACGCTTTTGGTAATACAAATGTACACAACACTTTGCTAGTCAAACACTACAAAACACTACATCTATTTGGTAGTGAAAAAAGCGGAGTTTACTACGCTTTTGGTAATACAAATGTACACAACACTTTGCTAGTCAAACACTACAAAACACTACATCTATTTGGTAGTGAAAAAAGCGGAGTTTACTACGCTTTTGGTAATACAAATGTACACAACACTTTGCTAGTCAAACACTACAAAACACTACATCTATTTGGTAGTGAAAAAAGCGGAGTTTACTACGCTTTTGGTAATACAAATGTACACAACACTTTGCTAGTCAAACACTACAAAACACTACATCTATTTGGTAGTGAAAAAAGCGGAGTTTACTACGCTTTTGGTAATACAAATGTACACAACACTTTGCTAGTCAAACACTACAAAACACTACATCTATTTGGTAGTGAAAAAAGCGGAGTTTACTACGCTTTTGGTAATACAAATGTACACAACACTTTGCTAATCAAACACTACAAAACACTACATCTATTTGGTAGTGAAAAAAGCGGAGTTTACTACGCTTTTGCTAATCAATGGTCTACACAACACTTTGCTAATCAAACACTACAAAACACTACATCTATTTGGTAGTGAAAAAAGCGGAGTTTACTACGCTTTTGCTAATCAATGGTCTACACAACACTTTGCTAATCAAACACTACAAAACACTACGCTTGTTTGGTAGTCAAAAAAGCGGAGTTTACTACGCTTTTGCTAATCAATGGTCTACACAACACTTTGCTAATCAAACACTACAAAACACACTTGTTTGGTAGTGAAAAAGCGGAGTTTACTACGCTTTTGCTAATCAATGGTCTACACAACACTTTGCTAATCAAACACATTTGCTAATGAACACTACACCTTTGGTAATCAAAAATGCGAACATTACACAACACTTTCGGCTAATCAACACTACACTTTTGGTAATCAAAAATGCGAACACTACACTGCACCTTTGCTAATCAACACTACACTCTTGGTAATCAAAAATGCGAACACTACACAACACATCTAGCTAATCATTGGTAATCAAAAATGCGCACCCTACCAAACACATTTGCTAATCAACACCACACCTTTGGTAATCAAAAATGCGAACACTACACAACGCATCTAGCTAATCATTGGTAATCAAAAATGCGTGCACTACCCAAACACATTTGCTAATCAACACCACACCTTTGGTAGTCAAAAATGCGAACACTACGCAACACATCTAGCTAATCATTGGTAATCAAAGATGCGAACACTACACCACACTTCAGGTAATCATTGGTAATCAAAAGCGTGCACACTTGCTAATCAACAACAACACAACACATTTAGCTAATCATTGGTAATCAAAAATGCGAA
>JANFAB010000361.1:0-27555 GCA_024613165.1 Pisolithus albus | reverse complement strand
TGTTGCTATCGGGCAAATCGTCGGGGTCAAGCCGGTTGAGGTGTGGTGTTCGATGTTCCCCAGCAATTTGCTCAGGGTGGGGAGGTACATGCGAGAGTCCTGTGCGAGGCCCCAAGTAAAGGGAAGCAAGGGCGGCTGGCTTGGGATACGCCCGAAAGATTTCATGTTGACCTTCCTTGATCATAGTCTTGAGATTTTCGAGGACTTCGAGGTCGTTTTTCCCAGGTGGTACCATGGCTGTATGATGACAAAAGTCCTGTCGTTGCTGGTGGATGGGCGCCATGTCGTAGCTGTAAGGAAGAGTGAGACGTGTGGGGACTTGGAGGAGGGGGCCTTGGTTGTTCCCGCCCGCAGAGGAGGATGTGACCGAGAAGGGCGACGTGTGGGACTATGGTACCCCTCAGGCTGATGGCTGTCAACGCGTAAAGCTTACACAGACACTAGTCGTCACGTCAAACGACATTCCATGCCCCAGCTGAAGGTCCTCTGCCAGATCTGCAACAACGTCGAATCAAGGTATACTTGCTCGTCGTGCAGAGCCGCGCGGGTAGTGAGTTTTGTCCCCACTCCTACTCCGCCTCACACACACACCATCCATTGTAGCTGCTCCGTAGCATGCTACAGATCACACACAGAAACGTGTGCGAAGAAGATCCCGAGCCCGAGACCAGAGGTCCCCGTGTCGTCTGGCAGTACTCCTGCTGCACAAGGGTATGTATGAACTACTCTCCATCAAGCCCTTGTTCATCCTTTTTCTCCATAGTCGACTGCTGTCATCTGCCGACGGTCTAGATGACCCACCGACTCTCCGTCCCCTCACTTCCTTGAATTGGCCATACGTTCCCGACGATTCGACGCGCGATGACCCCTTAAAGCGGAATGACCCCAAAAACCACTAACACTCCATCAGTATGAAGCGATCGGTACGTTTTCTTCTCCAGACTCCCTTATCCTACGTCTTGACAATCCAACGCATGTGCCAAATCAGCCACCTCCCCCAGCATCCGCACACTTCTCACTGCAAACCCTCGCCTCCAAGCACTCCTTACCTCCATCGACCAGTTGCGTGGTGCAGAACGGGAGAAAGCGCTGCAACGTGTGCTGGGCATCGACGGCAGACAGATGAAACACGGTAGCAAATGGCAAGTCAGGAATGTCGACGAGACCCAAATGCAGGTCCACGAGACGGACGAAGACATCAAGGCATTCAGGATGCTCGCCGAGGCTATCGAGACTGCTGTCAGAGGCGGAAAAAATGATGTCTTAGGCTTGGATTGGGATGATTAAACTTGACGTGTCGGTGGTGGAAATCCCATTGCGCATGTCTCAAATGCCCACCGCAGCCGGATGCACAAGGTCTGAGAATCCCGAGCAACTACGGTCAAGACGCGGAAACGAGAGAGCCCCTCCAGCGAATCTACTTAATGCCCAAGAACAGCAACCCTCTCTTTGCACGTTCAACTTCTTCTTCAAGCTCCCTTCCATCGGCAGCAGTCCACCACTCGCTCCTATCTATATCCTCTGCCTTTTTTCCACTCCTTATTGCACTTTCGAACGCAGATTTACGTGCGTTGAGCACAGACATGCGTCTTGGGTCTGAGTGACCCGTGAAGATGACAACAGCTGTACGTGGGTGTAACGAAGCGTACAATGTCGCGAGATGTGAATTGAGCGTGGTTTGCGCAGCAAGGAGCGCTTCCGGGGTGGGTTCGATGAATGACTTCTGTGGTGCCGGCACGTCTGTGGTAGATTTCGGTGTTACCCCTTCAGTAGCCGGTCTGTCAGTCAGTCTAGATATCAATTCAAGTGGCGCCTTACATCCCAAAACATCTGCCAAACCCATGAATCTCCCAAATGTAAATTCATGGGTAGGTACGGTCTCCATCAGCCGTTCTAGTATCTCTTCGTCAGTCGTGCACCCCAGCGAAGTGTTTGCTTTGGCTCCGTGCATTGCAGTTGGGTTCCCGAGATCGACCACAGCACTTTTGACGCTTCCAGGGCCGCCCCTCCCACTTGCACGACTCATTCTGTCGAAAATGCTCTCGTAATCAGTCTTGAACTCTCCAAATCCTGCACCATTCTGGATTTTGAGGCGCAGCAAGTCAACGCAAGCCCTGGCGTCTTCTTCCGGATCATGTCCCCCCTCTCCGCGAGTCTGAATTTCACGATGACACCACTTTTTCGTGAGCCACGCTAAACCGGGTTTGAGCGGCCGGCCGCGCGGGTGGTGGTAGACTAGCGCGGTGTCAATGCAAAGAGGGTGACACAGTCGGAGAGCTTTGAGGTCAGACTCGAGAGAATGCCCGACCAGTATGGAGGTGGGGCCACCGGGAGGTGCGAGGATCGACAGAAGATGGGCTTGGACATCAGAAAGCGTTATTGTAGCTGTTGCTAGTAGGGCGTCTGTTATGCCGGACCAGCTGCGTAAGTAAAGGGAATGATCAGCAAGCCTAGTTGGAGGTGAGAGACGTGGATGTACCGCGTGAGGTAATCGGTGACAGGTTTTGGAGGTTTGACAAGTGTGTCGTATACGACGATGCCCGATTCGTATTCAATGACGCAGACCCTAGCGAGCTCCTTGCCGTCTTCCGTTTCGCACTGGAAGCCATTCGGTGAGCTGCGCAGAAGGAATATTGTATGTTGCATTACCATCTCACAATCTACGGCGTACACTCTTGGGCGTTTTTCAGGTATCGACAAGATGGAATCTTGTTCTGAACGAGGGGTTTCTACCCAACCTGGAGGCTTCTCAAACACGTCAGCCATATACGATGGTACGGGATAATCATTCTCGATCATGTCTTGCAATGTGAGGACATATTGAGAAGGATCTTTCCCGGCGGCACGTTCTGCTGCGGACAGGGACATAAGACGAGACGGGGAGATGAAAGGGCAGACGTACATGCTAAGCGAGCCTCGATCCGTTTTCTTTTTTCCTCACCGCTTACGGGACCCTGGAAAAATGCACCGAGGACGGAATACATTCTCGTCTGGTCTCCTGGTGCGCGAGTCGGACAAGCATGGCTAAAGGTAGATGCGATAAATGGGATGGGAGTATGCGACTCCGATGGGAGGGGTATGGCCAAAGGTACGTTGGGATTGGCAGTCGCTGATGTTGGGAGAGGCGGAAGGCACAGGAAGGACGGTAGAATTCCAGGTATGAGGAGGGCGACGACTCTTTGTATTGATCGCGCATTCTGGCAGGAGAGGTCAGTGTTATCGAAGCACGACGGGATGTCGTGGCATGTACTGTACCTCTACCTTGACCCAGTTTGGAGGTGGTGCATCTGCAATGATATGCAGGACCAAGTCTCTGACGTCCTGCGGGCGCGGAGGTAAAGACGGGAAGGCACCAGGACGAGAGACCTACGTCGATGTGTATGGCATTTTTCCTCTTCACGATCTCGCCATTTACATACATGAATCTTGGCACCGACGCCTTGGGGGAGAAACGGTGTAGTGTATATATGAAAAAACACGCACGGAATGAACATACCTCATGTTTTGCCTCGACTTTTCTGGCTTTCTTAGCCTTGCGTTTCTCTACGCGGCTCCATTCGTTGGATTCGTCGTCGGTCTGAGTGTCGAGAGATACCTTTGGCTTCTTGGGCTGAGTTGGGGACGATGCCACCAGATCTTGTGGTCTCTTCATGGGACGTTGTAATTCAGGCTGGACTCGTCATGAATCTGGCCGTGACAGCCAAGCCCAAAAGGTTGCCACGATCAAGGTACCCTCACATGTCAATGAACGCCTGTCAAGAGACTATAAAACAACACAAGAACCGTCCTGCATAGCCCCCTGCCCTTTCATTCCTTCCTGACGATATGATCACCCTCGCGGCCCTCTTCGCGCTCTCTGTCGTTCCTTTCGTGCTGGCCGCACCCCAACCCACCCCCGATCCCATCCACGTGCCTCTGCTCAGACGCAACCCTCACAATGTCGAAGACCTCCCAAAGGCACTCGCAGCGCTCAAAACAAAGTACCGCATCGGTTCGTCTGCAGCGAAGAGAGCAGGAAACTCAGCTTCTATACCCGTCATCGACGAGGTGCGTCGGCGCCCCTTTCTTTGATTCCCCGTTACCTACCCGTACCTCCTTTAGCAAAATGACTCTAGCTACTCCGGACAAATCACCCTAGGAACGCCGTGCGTACCATTAACGAACGCAACCATCTGGTTCTTATCGACTCCCCTAGGCCACAAACCTTCCAGGTCATCCTCGACACCGGCTAGTCCTTCCTTCTTTCATACCTACACTTACCTTCTTATCGCTGCCACCCACCTGTAGGATCGTCGGACCTTTGGGTTGTCACGACATCATGTACATCATGTACATCGGACGAGACTCCCTTTGACCCCTCCAAATCGTCGTCTTACACTGCCTCAACCTCCCAGCTGACGATCAATTATGGATCTGGCTCGGTCAAGGGTACCGTCGCCAAAGACACAGTCAGCTGCGGCGGCTTCACTATCCCTGACCAAGAGTTCCGTATGTCACTTCCATCCCCTGCCCTCAACTTTCCCGACGTCGTTGAAACGTTCTTTCCTAGTGGCAGCGACAACCCTTGTCGCCAATTTGCTCGCTCCCGGTGTATCGGGCATCATGGGTCTTGGCTTCCAAACTCTTTCTTCTCTTCAAGTATCCCCTTTCTGGCAAACACTGTACAGCTCAAATATGCTGGCAGAACCGCTCTTCGGTTTCTACCTCGAACGATGGGATACCTCTTCCACTATAGTATCAGAAGCACCAGGTGGCTCCTTTACTCTCGGTGGAACCAATACCAGTCTTTACACTGGTAATATCGAGTATATCAATCTGCCTAGTGGGTCGACGCCTTCCTATTGGCTACAGCAAGTCAGCAGTGAGTTTTTACATGTAACATGTATTCAAGGAGTCAATACCACATACTACTTGTAGCCGTTACGGTTCAGGGCAAGACCATCCAAGTATCGTCCAGCCAAGGCCTCGCTGCTATTGATACGGGAACCACGCTCATCGGCGCTCCAACCTCTATTGTATCAGAAATCTGGTCCGCCGTGCCCGGCGCGGAAGCTCTCACCGGCGAATATGCCGGCATGTATGCTTTCCGTACGAATTTCTGTCCGCTCACCTTGGGTTCTCCGACTCACTCCCTATGCAGCATGTACCACCACGGTGACGGCCTCGATCTCGTTCGGTGGAACAGACTGGCCCATCAGCTCTGATGACATGAACCTGGGGGAAGTTAGCATCAACTCTGCTGGCACGCCAATGTGTGTAGGAGGTATTTTTGACATCGGAAGCACTGTTGGTACTGGCTCGGGCGTTCCTTCGTGGATCGTGGGAGATACCTTTCTCAAGAACGTTTACACCGTGTTTCGGGCTAACCCGGCTTCCGTGGGTTTCGCCACGCTTGCGAGTGGCTTGAACACAACCCCTAGTGGTACGTCCCTAGCTTCCGCTTTCCAAGTGACTCGTATATATAGTTGTTTTTTTGACCGTCCCGTTACAGGTTCCGCGTCGTCGGGTGCTAACCCAGCGTCAGTTACGGGCACAAACGGTGTGCCGTTCCCCGTCCCGACGACCTCGAGTGGCTTATTTTCTCACGCAAGACTCCCTCCATATCTGGCTACACTCGTAACTCTCTTTGTGGGATATATTCTTACCTTCTAACCCCTACAACGTGACGCTGTTTCCCCGGGGTGTACTTGCCAGTCATGAAGGAGATACTAATACCCGAAGACCATTAGGATAAACGAACTGGGCAGGACTGGATGGGTCGTCATACCCGTTCCATCCATTTCGCGCGCTGGTCCACTAATACCGGCCACCGTACCCTTCATCCAACTTTGGACCATCTGACTATATATGTGTTTATACGGTGCCGTATATTTAATTGCTCATCTCACGATTACGAGCGCCCCACACGTTCCTTATACACCGCACATGGTAGTTATTCCCTACTTTGCTGGAATTGATTTATACAAGATACATCACTATGTATTCGGACCTCCTCCTGACATTGTCGGCACTATCAGTTGTAGAACAGTCTTGCGGAATTCTCACGCATAAACTTGCAACAGAAGAATGGTATCTGGTTTTCTCCGGACTCGTAGTTACCCCCGAAGAACCTTACTTGTACTGTTCGTTCGAGCAATTAATGTACTTCGTCGCTGGCTCCGACAGTACGAAGACCGACAGCAGAGAATTAGGCCCGATACGGATAATATATAGTGAATGTGCACGTATTTGGATGTCTTAGCACAGGGAGGTAATAATCAGAGTTTGAGCCAAAGGTCACCGGTTCATCAGTGGCTGGCATGGGCTGCGTAAAGACATGCTTGTTTTCGTTGCTACCAACTGGCAGCTAGACAAACCTGCACGAGCTATACCAAGTATGGTGAAAATCCGGTCCTGTGGCATTAGTTCCAGCGCAAACTGATACTGTGACGGGTAGGGCATAAGCCGATCCGAGATGACAATGATACCGTCTTCTCTAAGCCATCTCCGCTCGATTTCCAAGAGATTGGTAAACCAAAACCACAACAGAATAAAATCATGAAGGTAAACTGCGTGCGCTTCACTTTCAGTATCCAATCTAGACAGAAGCGGCATACCCATATTACGAGAGCGTGGATATGGACAATGACATGGTAGCCTTGTTCAAGCCTTGGAATCCATTGTCTACGAAGACAGCGCGCCACGCGAGAGGATCCGTATCGAATGTGATAGCGGAGCTATTGCAATGAGAAGGGGATAAAGTAAACCTTGCCTAGTTAGAAGATGCTCTCCGATACCATCTGGGTAAGCTGTGTTGGTCCCATGAGTCGCTTCGCATCACATTAAACCATATTAGAGGAATGAATTAATGAGAGTTCATCAGAGCTTGGCCCCAACGGTCATAAAAACACGGGGTTTGATGCTGGGGAGCTGCTTTGACAAAAATCGTGTGTGCGATTGGTTGGCAGTGCCAGTTTGAAAGTTGGCCTGTGTGTATGGTGACTTCGGTCGGATTTGACCACAGTAAAAAAGGAAAGTGCAACATGCCGCCACACTATATCTTGTTTGGTGTTCCTCGTCTACGACATCCCGAGACAAGGTCTGTTATACGGCGCCCCAATAACTGACAATGTCTGGAGATATTATCATAACACTAATGGCGACGAGCACATGCCATGGTACGTTTTGTAGATGTTAAACGATTTAAGGCCGAAAGCTGCAAGGATTATTACTATTACCTCCTTTGGTGGATTCCCGTCGTCCATTGCTTGGCTCACTCTGTTACTGGCGGTGGGGGGGCATCGAACTCGCTTCTGGTCAACGTGATTCTTGCGATTCGTCGTAGTTTTTCTTGCATCTCTGGTCACCAGTGAGTTATGATTTGTCCTACTCACAACCATCTTGATCCTCCAGCGTCCTCGAACCAATGGATTTTGTGGTTCGTGTATATTGCACTGTAAAGTTTGACATGGGGCCTCCTAAGGTTTTCTGCAGCCTTTCAGGTCGTAATTATCATATGTGCAACAACGGCTGCATCGGTATAGAGAAAGGGTTGCATGCTCAGCACGAAGCCGAACAGTGTGCTGACAATCCCTGCCTGGTAGGGATCCTTCGCAGTGATGCAACCCTTTGTAACCGACAAACCAAATGGATTGTAGCAATTCTGGTAACCGGTTGGTCCTCTTCTTCGGGGTCTCATGTTTCACTAGCGATTTTCCTTGGACTCACGCTTTTGCCTACTTTATTCGAGCGCGAATAGGGTTCAGACGTGGCGCGGATTTTACGACCTCCAATAGTTAGGAAGGAATTCGGAACGTGCAGCCGGTGACACTAACGTTGGTCAGAGATAATATGCTGTTCTATTCCCTGGAAGTGTAGCTCTCGCTATTCCGTTGACACATAGGAAGGTAAACATGGTCATGATGTGAACCTGCAGTATGTTCGGTAGGTCCAATAGTTATACGTGTACAAGGAACTAACTACATGCCCCCCGAACCTAGGAATGTTGGTCGCCTTCGTTCCAGCCGTGCTATCTACCGCTCGAATGTCGCTAACGTCACTGGGCTCCATATGTCTCGAGTCTTTTCCCTTGATCGTATGTTTGACTCTACCTTGTGGGCTGTGGGCTACAGAGCATATATAGCCCTATACTCTTTCTGCGTGAGTTCGTTTCTGAATATGCCCATTCTATGAACCAACTATTATTCAGGCTTCGCGGTTGATGATTCACACCCGAGAAAGTTTGACCCCATCATCTGACGACGCGTCAAGTCGAGAGATTGAACCAGTGCACCTTGCGTCTCGGTCGTTGATGGCGTCGCATGCGGAATCGTGCGCGTGACAGACTGTTCGACGTTCGACCCTCAACAGCGCTGGCCACATCTGTGTTTGTTGGCGCTCTATTCAAAATCGGTGAAAGGTCGTATTTGTCGTCGTCCTTGGATCTCAATGCCGGCTTCGCTGTAGATAGTCTTTTGTCATAACGTATAACGCTGTAACGGATTTGTGAAGAATGAACGAGCGATGTTGATTAACCAACCAACACTGAGGCTCGAGCTACACCGGAACGATAGTGGGCGCATACAGATGCGGGTCTAGTGGTAACCACTGTAGATGACGAAATGTTTATAGGAAGAAAGCCCGATTATGCAACATGTACAGTACAGAGCAGAGCTGTTAGATACAAGCAGGTATATGTACGAGTAGCTACGAACAACCAGAACACGTAGAGCGATCCAGAAAGATCAGGTCATTTCATCATCCGTGTCTGAGATGTACTCTTTACTTTTACTGCAGTACGGGAAGGTTAAGCCATGTAGAGCAGCGATCAGAATGTACTCACTACTGCTTTTTACGTGGTACGTTCCCTGCTTCCTGTTCGTCGTCGTCTCTGACGACCCTCTTTTTGGCACCGCGCTGGGAATAAGTTAGATGCTTACCCCAAATCTCAGACGTGAATAAAAAAACACAGTACCTTCTTAGTAGGTTTGTTGTCAATGTCCTCATCACTAAACAATTGCTCATTCTCCTCTCCTTGATCATTAGCCTTCTTTAGCTTTCCCTTCCGCTTCTTCTTGGGCTCTCCGGCATTGACAGCCTCATCGCCACTTTCTACCTCCGTCTTTACCTTCTTCGATGCGCGTTTCGCTTTGCGCTCGCGTTCCTCTTCGCTCTCTACCTGTATTTCCCGGGTCCATTCCAGCGCCTGTTCACGAGCAATGCGCCGCTCTTCGGCAAGCTTCTCCGCTTGGTGCCGCAATTCTTCCATTTTGGCGCGCTGGGAAATGAGACACATTCACGGGTGATCGGCCATGAGTAACACAAAGGAGGGTGTGCGTACCTCGGCCGCCTCCAGGCGCATTTTCTCATCTTGTCGCCGTTGCCTCGCAGCGTCCAATCGTGCTTGAGCCTCGGCCTCATATGCACGCTGCGAAGTAAGATGTTCGTCGCCACGTCTTAACATGATCTCGCCATACTTGCGTCTCTGATCCGCCACTTCCTTGTTATACGGCACAGAAGAGGATGGGTCAGCGGCGAGGGAGCCAAACACCCTTCGAATGCGGGAAGAAACGTCAGAACACAGATTGCGTGAAGGCAGGCTGGCGTACCGCTGGGCATGGGTCGCCTGTCCGATCGCTACTTCGAGGTCTCGTAGCGAGCGCTTGGAAGGAGGTAGCTCGAACAAAAGTTCTGTAGCCTTTTGCTGGATCATTGCAATGTTATATATTGTCGCCTTGTCACTTGGTTGAAGGTGAAGTGCCTAACAATCACGTTGAACTGTTTACAAGTAAGAGAATGGAAACACACCAACCATTTGTGCATACTTCAGTGCCGTGTTCATGGCGGGAAAAGACTGTTCCTTGCTAGCTTTGGCATACCACGACCGACAAAGGTATAACAACACTGAAGTGTTGTGACCATAGTAGTATCTTGTAGAAGCTGTCTCATACTGGGATTACCGTATCAGCGGGCTGAGAATGCACCTTCAAACCTGCACTCACACTCTCAATTGCACGGTCGAACTCATCTCGTGCGTAATAGCAGTGCCCGATATTGACGTAGACACACCCGTCGTTCAGAGATTCTCGAATCTTAGCGAAGACATCTAGTGCGTCACGGGCGTTTTTGATCCGTAGCTGAGTTTCCTCCATTATCGATGCGACAGTGACACCGCTGAGAGCACCCAAAGCGTCCTCTGCGGTCGCAATCGCGAGGCCCTGTGCAGCCACAGCGCAGAGTGGATCAAATTGCAGGGCCTTCTGGTATGTTTCCACCGCACGTTGAAAACCGCGCTTGCGCTCTTCCAACGCCTTGGGATTCGGATCTCTATTTTCGCGGCTCTGGTTGTACATAATCAACGCGGCCGCGCAGAGAGAGTACACATCGGAACGCTCATAATCCTTGAGTGTGGCATAGACAAAGTCCTTGGCGACCTTCAGCCGGTTGTTCTGGATGAGGAACGAGGTATAGTAGGCGCGGAGGTTGAGATTACTAGTATGTGCCGTAAGTGCGTGCTTCAATATCTCGTGCGCATCGTTGACTTGATTCAAGTTGGCCAACATGTGAGCCTGTCGAATTCTAGCTGCGAAACGGTCAAATCCACCAATATTCAGTGAGGATTCAGCAACCAACCATCTACGTATTCGGGATGACGCGTAAGTAGCTTATCATAAGCTTCCTTTGCCATAACTAGATCTTCCTTGTCTTCGTACAACCTGGCGAGGTTATACAGTATCGAAGTTGACATTGCCTCCCCGGAGCTGCCACCGATACTAGCGGCCTTCGTTAGCGCTGCCTCGTACATTGACTGTGCCATGTCGAGATGACAATCCATGTGTTGTAGAGCACCGAGGTTATTTAGCAGCCGTGGGTCAATTTGCCCACTTGCCTCGCTAATCCGCAAAGCTTCACGAAGTGCACGAGCAGTTCGTTCTGGTTGTTCCTCCTGCCACAAACGTGCTACCTCGAGGTGCATCTCCAGGTCATCTGCAGTCGCAGCAGCCGCACGAGTGGCGACGTTCGCATTTCCATTGGGACGCGTGTCGTCGTGCTCAAGCATTTTGGTTGCGCGGTCAAAAAGTTCACGAGCACGGACTTTTTCTTGTGCAGCATCGCTACTCGATACCCCTGGCCTGGGGTGCGCGCGTAGGGATGCAAGCATCACTGTCGCTTCCACAGATCTCTGGGGGTTAGGGGGCTGTATCAGCGTATCGAGAGTGTGTATCGCAGCGGGTATCTCGTCTGCCAATCAAAATTAAATGCCACATTCTGACTGGTAGCAGACGGTAGTTTACAAAGCTTACCATTGTGCATCTGTATCTGGGCCATGCCAATCGCTCCGAGAACGTGCTTAGGCTGACCTTCGGTGGCACTTGTGTAGAATTTTGTTGCATCCATTAGCAAGCCTTCTGCATGCAATACCCGAGCGGCGCGCAGATTACCCTCCGTGAGTAACGTTAGGGTATCTGCAAACTGGACAGTTCGCTCTGCTAGCTTCAATGCCTATGCGCCAGAGTATAAGGTGTGACGTTATTGATTGACCTCGGATATGCGCAGTGCAACAACCATACCCGCTTCAGATTACTCTTCCGCAAGAACAACTCGCACAAAGCATTTGCAGCTGCAGCACTTTTCTGATTCGCCTTGAAGGCTGCTTCGATATATTTGGTACCCATGAGAAATGACTGTGCGCGTTCTTCCTCGCTGAGATTACCGGTTTTGCTGGCATTTATAGACTCCAGGCCTAGTAAGAGTTGTGCCGACCACTCCGACGGGTTCTAATGGTTTTTGAGCAAGGTAATAAACGTACCAAGCATTGGACACATACCACCTCCAAACTACGCTGCCAAGCAGCCCTGGCCTTGGCTTTATGGTCCATTGCCCAGAGACAAAGACCAATGCCTATTCGAGGGTCAGGTATACAAGAAGGGTTGAGTTGAAGTACTTGTTGGAGTAACTTCAGGGCTTGTGGGTAGTTTCGCCTAGCATACATGATACGAGCCTATGATAGGGTCCATCAAATAAAGGCAAGCTCGGACATAGTGAGACACACCTTGCCCAGTAAAGCGACGATATTAGTTGGCTTTTCAGCGAGGACCCCTTCGAATGAGCGCAGGGCATCATCCATGGAACGGGTAGCCAGTTGATGAATTCCTAAATACGATTAGCGAGCATTGAGCCAGATTGAGATGAGACAGACCTCTTGTCAAGAATGCAAGCGTTCCACCGACTCCCTCCCCACCTTCGGCTGCGGCACGTTCACCGGCATTGAGGTATTGCGCTGCTTCACGGTAGTAGTCCTCCTTGGTACGTGTGCCGTCGAGTCTATCCTCCCCTGAGCGAAATTCAGTGTGAGCTTACAACCGAAGGAGAAAATATACACACTGGCGTCTGTTAGGACTACTTTCGGAGCTCTTCGTGCGTGGGCAAGTTGTAAGTTCGCGAGAAGGGCGTACACAGGGGGCGATGAAGCAGTCGCTCCATTGGTAGTGAGGGCTAGATGGGGAGCTGATGTTAATATGAACCAAGTAGTGTGGCTATCACACATACACTCTATTGCGGCGTGGGCAATGGTCTCTGCAGCTTCGAGATAACCCCTGCGCCAGTATTCGCTGGCCAGGCGCGTCCAAACGGAAACCTTGCATTGTCCCTCCTTCAGGAGCTCAAGAACGTCTTCCGGGTTGGGGTCGAGGTCACAGAGATCGATTGTAATGACTTCTTGCCCGCCAAGTTCGATGTCGATGGACCGCCCGGAGCCATTCACTACGCCGTCCATGTTGAGGGGAAGAGTCCTGTCAAGGCGGAAGATGAGCCAAACAGATTCCGAATGCCGACTCCGATAGCTGGCTGAGACCCCAAGGACTCCTTTACCGACAACAACCATGCAGGACGGTAGGGCACCACGGTGAAGTCTATTCAAACGATGAATTGCATGCGTGACTCTGACTGTTCGTGTCTTTCAGCATACGCAATCGCGCTCCAGCGCCAGTACAGGTTCGTCGAATTCGTCAAAACTAGGTAGTTCAGAGTCTCACATACCTCTATCAAGATCACTGCCGAACAACTCCTCCGGGAGGTACGTCTAGTTGCCACCCAGCATGTATCGGCATTGACCATCGACTTTTTTTCAGGCTCAAGAACGCCAAGAATCAACTTTTCGTGCTCCAAAGCAACGAGTGGAAGACTTCGAGGAGCTTCATGAGTACCGCGGAAGGAAGCGTAAGGAGTTCGAGGACAGAATACGACGGAACAGAGGGAGCATGTACGTGGCTTCTACACTTTATTCGAGATATGCTCTCCTGCTCACGAGTCGACTTCTCGTAGCAAAGAATGGACTCAATACGCAAACTGGGAGGTCTGTCCTCTTTCTATCTTCTTCATTCTTGATGTGCTCATTGTTTTATCAGGCAAGCCAAGGCGAATTTGATCGATCGCGTTCCGTCTTTGAACGCGCCCTTGACGTCGACCCGCGTTCCGTACCGCTGTGGTTGAGTTACACGGAGATGGAACTCAAAAATCGTAACGTTCAACACGCGCGAAATCTTTTCGACCGTGCTGTTACTCTCCTTCCCCGTGTAGACCAACTCTGGTATAAATATGTCTATCTCGAAGAACTCCTTCAAAACATTCCTGGCGCCCGCCAGGTTTTCGAGCGTTGGATGCAGTGGGAGCCGGATGACAAGGCATGGCAAGCCTATATCAAGATGGAGGAACGGTACAACGAGCTGGATAGGGCTAGTATCATCTACGAGCGCTGGATAGCCGTGCGACCTGAGCCCCGAGTTTGGGTCAAGTGGGCCAAGTTTGAGGAAGAACGAGGCAAATTTGACAAGGCACGGGAAGTTTTCCAGACCGCTCTACAGTTCTTTGGCGACGAGGAAGAACAAATTGAGAAGGCCCAAGCAGTTTTCAATGCATTCGCTAAGATGGAGACCCGCTTAAAAGAATATGAACGCGCTCGTGTGATTTACAAGGTATATCCTTCTGTATCATTGTCTTCTTGCCGTCCTTACGTTGATCCGAAAAGTTTGCTCTTGACCGCCTTCCCCGTTCAAAATCAGCCAATCTTTACGCTGCGTATACCAAATTCGAAAAGCAGCATGGTACTCGATCTGTGCTCGAGTCGACTGTACTTGGCAAACGAAGGATACAATACGAAGACGAAGTGTCACACGATGGACGCAATTACGACACCTGGTTTGACTATGCACGACTGGAGGAAGGCGTCTTGAGGACACTCAGAGAAGAAGGTGGAACCAAAGAGGAAGAAGAGGCCTCAATAGAACGTGTGCGCGATGTGTATGAACGTGCGGTAGCGCATGTGCCTCCAGGACATGAGAAGCGGCATTGGCGGCGGTACATTTTCTTGTGGCTTGATTACGCTCTCTTCGAGGAAATCGAGACAAAGGCAGGTCAAAGATTCGCCTGCTCTTTTTTCAAAATATTTACTCACGTTTTTTTTACAGGATTACGAACGTACACGACAAATCTATCGTACTGCCCTCAACCTCGTGCCCCACAAGCAATTCACCTTTGCAAAATTGTGGATCATGGCAGCCCGGTTTGAAATCCGTCGTTTCGACCTTCCTGCTGCGCGCAAGATCTTGGGGGCTGGAATTGGTATGTGTCCGAAGGAAGCCCTATTCAAAGGCTACATTCAACTTGAGATGGATGTAAGTATACCTGCCCGTTTATCTTCTTCGTCCTAATGTCTATCTAGCTACGTGAGTTCGACCGTGTTCGAACACTGTACGAAAAGTACATCGAGGTATGTGCCGGCCTGATGTTTACACTAGCCATTCTCTTGACAGGGTACGATATGCCAGTACGACCCGACGAATTCTGCTGCTTGGATCAAGTACGCTGAACTAGAGATAGCGCTTGAAGACTTTGCGCGTGCCGAGGCTATGTTCGAACTCGCCGTATCCCAGCCTGCACTCGCGATGCCCGAACTGCTTTGGAAAGCATATATCGACTTTGAGGTGGAAGAGCAAGGCGATCGGGAGAAAGCACGTTCGCTATATGAACGCCTCGTTGCCCTCAGTGGTCACCACAAAGTGTGGATTTCGTATGCCGAGTTTGAGGGGTCGTCAATTCCATCACCACGCGCCGAGCGTGAGGAAGACGATGACGACGAAGCATCGGAGCCGAAAATGGTTCCTGGGAATCCAGAGCTTGCGCGACAAGTCTTCGAGAGAGGTTACAAAGACCTCAAGAGTAAGGGACTAAAAGCGGAGGTACGCAAGTACTCGGAGGTTCGAACGATGTACTGATGAATGCATGTATAGCGAGTGACACTGCTAGAGGCTTGGAAAGCGTATGAACAAGCCAATGGCACCAAGACAGACGTGGCGAAGGTGCAGGGCATGATGCCCATTGTCGGAAGGAAACAGCATGTCGACAAAGAGACCGGCCAAGTTGTCGAAGGTATACATAGCGCTACTGCCTGGAGTGAATACTGATCGCTGTCGCAGATTGGGAACTCGTCTTCGCTGATGACGAGAGGGAAGCAAACCCGACGTCTTACAAATTCCTACAAATGGCTCATGCTTGGAAGGCGGCCCAGGCAAAGAGGGCCAACGAGTCAGGGGTACTGTCAGGCTTTACTCCATCCACATCCAAGACCACTGGTGCATCTGACCCGAGGGCGGTTGACGGGGACACGGTCATGCGAGAAGGACTTAAGGATGATGCCAGCAGCGTTGCAAGTTCGGATGAATGATTCCCCGGAACTCTATGTAGTGCGTGTACTCTTCACTTGGTTTTGCAACAGTTACTTCTGCGTGGTGAATTCCGACCAGCAACTGGCGTATGGAGGCACGCCGGAAATAGTATTCGTGAGCCAAACGAAAGCGTTCTTTCTCCTAATGGACGAGACCCCTGCTGTTGAACAACCAGTAAACTCTCCACTCGACGAATGCCACTCGTGTTTGCTCCTGCTGAAGTTGCAGCGGCAGCTGATGGATGCCTCTTCTCAATGGATCATTTCCTTCGTCGAAGGGGCTACCTTGGATATACATGTGCAATGGCTGGGTCGTGTACAGAACTATTAGGAATTGTTTTGCGGACGACTCCGCATTTAAGAGACGTCCTCGTCCTCGGTCTGTATACATTTGGTCAGCCAGATAACGGGGTGGAGTGACGTCGTCGTAGTAGAATTCCGTAGAAGGCCCAAGAACACGCTCGACCCTAAAAACAGCAATCCCACCAAAAACCACTACTGAAATATTTTAGCCAGCTCGAACCAAGTAACGCGTCCCACCTTTTCATCCCGTCTACGACCACAAAACTCACCCATCTGACACGTCCTTGACGATCCCAGAATGTCAGTCGTCGGTATCGATTTTGGCACGCTTCACAGCAAGGCATGTCTCCCGCGCGCGCCGCCTAGATAACATCGCTCACCCCACCGCTCACCTCCAGATCGGCGTCGCAAGAAACAGAGGAATCGATATCATCGTTAACGAGGTCTCTAACCGTGCTACCCCGTACGTGCTTCATTCGTTGGATCTCCCGATCGGGACTGAGCTTTTCTCATCTCTGTAGATCTCTAGTTGCCTTCGGGCCAAAACAACGTGCGATTGGCGAACCAGCCAAAACGCAAGAAACCTCCAATTTCAAAAATACCGTCGGATGTTTGAAGCGTCTGATTGGCCGAACAGTCAATGATCCAGAACTTGATGTCGAGAGAAGATTTCTTAATGCTACCCTCGTCGATGTAAATGGCACAGTCGGTGCGGAGGTGTGTCTTGATATGGCGGCGAGTCCTTGGACACGTACTAACTCAAGCAACCGGTTTAGGTGGATTATCTTGGAGAAAAACCAAGATTTTCTGCCACTCAGCTAGTGTCGATGTACTTTGGAAAGCTGCGAGACATAACCTCGGGGGAACTCAAAGTCCCTGTATCCGACTTTGTCGTCGCCGTCCCCGGATGGTATACGGATATCCAGCGGAGAGCAATCCAAGATGCCGCCGCCATTGCGGGTATGAACGTCCTCCGTGTCATCAACGACACCACAGCCGTCGCACTGGGATACGGCATCACGAAATCTGACCTCCCTGATGCGGAAAACCCACGGCACGTTATGTTCGTTGACGTCGGACATTCATCCATGTCCGTCTCTGTCGTTGCCTTTGCAAAAGGCCAGCTCACCGTCAAGGGTACCGGCTATGATCGTCACCTCGGAGGTCGTGACATCGACTACGCGCTTCTACAACATTTCGCTGCGGAGTTCGGACAGAAATATAAAATTGACGTTTTGTCCAGCGCCAAGGCTACCTTCCGCCTGGCTGTCGCATGCGAGCGTCTGAAGAAAGTACTCTCCGCTAATACGGAGGCTCCCCTGAACGTCGAATCCATCATGAATGACATCGATGCCTCATCGAGACTCACCCGCGACCAGTATGAGGCTCTTATAGCCCATGTACTCGAACGAATCCCGGCCCCTATCCACGAAGCCCTTGCCGAATCGGGAATCTCTATCGACCAGCTAGACTCGATCGAGCTCGTCGGTGGTACGACTCGTGTCCCTGCTGTGCGCACGCAGATCCAGGCTGCTCTCAACGGAAAGGTCCTATCCACCACTGTCAATCAGGACGAGGCTTGTGCTCGGGGTGCAACCTTTGCCTGCGCATTCTTTTCGCCCACTTTCCGTGTGCGAGAGTTCAGCGTCAAAGACATCAACCATTACCCCATCAAGGTGACCTGGGACCGGACTCCTGGTGACCCTGACGAGGATACTGAGCTCGTCATTTTCCCACGGGGTAACATTATACCTTCTACTAAGGTCCTTACTTTCTACCGCAAGGAGCCCTTTGAGCTCCGTGCAGAGTACGCCGAACCGGCAAAGTTGCCGGGCGCTATCAACCCCTGGATTGCGCGCTTTGCCGCGAAGTCTGTCCCTCCTGATGCATCTGGTGATCTCAGCTGTGTGAAGATAAAGACACGGCTGAATATCCATAGCATCATGGGCTTCGAGACTGCATATGTTGAGGTGGTTGAGGAACGCGAGGAGCCGGCCCCTATGGAGGTAGATGGTGCAGCGGTTGAAAATGCGCCTCCGAAGAAGAAACGCGTGGTCAAGAAGGTCGAGGTGCCCTTCGTCACGGGCACCACTTCCCTTGACCCTACCATTATCGATAAGTGGAAGGAGCTTGAAGCGCAGATGCACGCCTCCGACAAGCTTGTACAAGACACTGAGGTGAGTTTCCCTTTTCGCTTCTAAGAATCGCGATCTCACGGGAATCAATAGGACCGCAAAAATGCCCTGGAGGAATACGTATACGATATGCGTGGTAAGCTAGAGGACCGCTATGCGTCGTACGTGAAGCCGGAAGAAAAGGAGAAGCTCTTCGCAATGCTTCAAGAGGCGGAGGATTGGCTTTACAGCGAGGAGGGAGAGGACGCTACCAAGTCTGCCTATGTCGTCAAACTCGATGGTCTAAAAGCTGTTGGCGATGCTGTTGTCAACCGCTACCGCGAAGCCGAAAAGCGTCCTAAAGACATTGCTCAACTGCGCCAGACAATTAACGAGTACCTTGCGCAGGCGACATCTACAGAAGAGAAGTACGCACACATCGACGAGAAGGACAGACAGGGTGTCGTCGAGAAGTGCGCTACCATCCAGAAGTGGCTCGACGACCAGATTGCAAGACAGGCAGAACGTCCTAAGAGCGACGACCCCGTGTTGAAGACGGCTGATATTCTGAAGAGGAGGGAGGAGCTCATCTATTTCGCCGTTCCCATTCTTACGAAGCCAAAGCCAAAGCCTGTGAAAGTGGAGCCAACCCCGAGTGGCACCCAGACTCCTCGAACCGGAACTCAAACACCTGACCCTGGTGCTCAGCAGCAACCGCAGGGCGAGGAACCGCCAAAGGCGGGCGAGGAAGGTCGTGGACAACCTGAGATGGATGTTGATTAAAGGTCATGTTTGGATTGCATTACATTAATCTGCAGCAGTGGTGGGGGATAGAATGTGTAGACATATTTACTTAGTACTGCAATATCATAGTACTACTCTGAATTTCGTTGTGCGAGTGGAAAGCCGTAATCCCGTCGGCCCATAGATGAAACAGACTAACATTGGACTTCCAGCTCACTTCGTCTACCCTCCAACCTTTGGACTTCTTGCTTTTCGCTGCTAATCCCTCATACTTGTCCAGATGCTGCCAACGTGAGTCCGGGTGCGGCAGCAGAGACGCTGGCTGCGTTCTCGATGGGCTTCATTGCAGGGAAAAGCAAAACCTCCTTTATATCTACGCGGAGAGATCGGCACGAGTCACAAAAAACGACTGTTGGAATGACGTACTCGGCGAGTCAGTAAGGAACATCACGAGGCGGTCGATGCCCATTCCCCATCCACCAGTGGGTGGAAGGCCGTGTTCGAGCCTATACAAAGAAGAAACCACTGATCAACGCGAACAACGTAAAAGATAGGGAACGGATACACACGCATTGACGAACGTTTCGTCGATAGCTTGCGCCTCGTCATCGCCTTGTTCCTTCTGCCTGGATTGCTCCTCAAAGCGAAGACGTTGTTCGAAGGGATCATTGAGCTCCGTGTAGGCGTTACAGAACTCTTTGCCGCACATGAACCCTTCGAAACGCTCGCAAAGACCGGGGCGCGAGCGATGCCATTTGGCAAGCGGAGACATGACTTGAGGGTGACCCACTGTTTGAGCGCTCAGTTGAGATTGCACACAGTATCAGGATCGGGGAGAGGCGCACCTATGAAAGCTGGAGAAACACAAAGCGGTTCAATAAATTCACCGACAAGCTAGAGGATGTGAGAACGCGTAGAATTGGGTAGCATCACCTCACCTTGTCGAGCAACCTCGCATTGGTGCGCGGCTCGCTGCACTCGACGTTGTGCTACATATCATGTTGAGTCAAGCGTCGTTTATTGTATCTACTCTCTTCCCACACCTTTTGGCAAAGTTCCCGGAGAAAGTTGTTGGCTTCTTCCGTATGTAGAGTATCGGCAGGTGGAAACTTGACGCCCGTTTTCTCCTCCAACGTCGTAATCATATCGTACCTTGGCCAAGGTGCCTTGAAGTCCATAGTGTACTCTTTGCCCTCTTTGCCTTCAGGATGGAACTTGACAATGGTGCTTCCATTGTTGAGATACTTTACCATGCCTTCGAGCATGTTCTCGGTGATGTCCATCAGGTCGTACATGTCTGCGTATGCCATATAGAATTCGCAGATGGTGAACTCGGGATTATGCGTAAGATCGATACCCTCGTTTCTGAACACACGGCCGATCTCAAACACGCGATCGAACCCACCGACGGTGAGTTCCTTCAGGTAGAGCTCGGGCGCGACGCGGAGGTAAAGATCTAGATTGAGATCGTTGTGATGAGTGATAAAGGGCTTTGCAGTCGCCCCGCCTGCAATCATGCTCATCATGGGTGTCTCGACTTCCAGAAATCCAAGGTTGTTGAGGTAATTACGGATATAGTTGATCACCTTGGCCCGAGTGATGAAGATGCGGCGGGTATCCTCTGATACAATCAAGTCAAGGTAACGCTTGCGATAGCGTGTCTCTTGGTCCTTAAGCCCGAAATGGCCAGAAGGAAGCTGATGAAGATTTGGTGCGAGGAGAACCATTTTAAACGGTGAGATGGAAAGTTCGCCCTTTTGGCTGCGAGAGGGCTTGCCGATGACGCCGACGATGTCCCCCCGACGGAAGACGTTGTGCAATTCCACGAAGTCTTCCTGGTTCTCGGCATCCCTGTGAGGGAGTGTCAGCACGTAAAGTGGGATAGATGTGATACCCACTTGGCGTTAGCGAGAATCTGGACACGCGCTCCCTCGCCGTGCAAATCGTAAAACCTAAGCTTTGGTCCGCTGTTGCGGACAGTGCGAATACGCCCAGCGAGCGCAACAATAACATCAAGTTTCTCACCCGGGCGGATACGACCCTCGGCGCCGTATTCTTTAATGAAGGCGGTGATGGACTTGGTAACTACGAACTTGTGAGGGTAAGGGTTCGGCGACTGCGTTTCCTTGAGTTTTAAGATGGCCCGAGAACGTAGCTCGAAGTATTGCTACGGGTAGGACTGAATCCAGCGTCGGCCACGGAAACGGGCGGTACGACTCACGTTCGGGTTGAGGTCGTCTTCATTTTGCGACGGATTGGAAGGGGGATGCGGGGACGAGGCAGCCTTCTCGACCTTCTTTGCCTCCTTATCGCGTTGCTTTTCGCGACGCTTAAGCTCCCTATAGATGGGTTTGAATGAACCAATTAGTTTCGTCACGGTGTACGATGCGTACGTTTTGGATATCATTTCCCCAGTGACGGGGTCCTTGTGAAGCTTTACTGCATTCGTTTCTTCCGACATTCTGTTTGTATTGAATTTCGCTGAGCAGTGCGGTCCAAGCGTTTGAATGCACAGAGCGGGTATCCGACGTCGAAGGTGTGGACCGATGCCATATCGCAGGACGAGCATCCAACCCAATCGATCGTCGCCTTCCTAACTCGGACAAAAAAATGAAAAAGTGTGACTCGCTGGAAGTCACGTGGGGAGATGGGACCTGGGAATAAATATCCATATACGGATTAATCACGTAAGCAAGCTTAATCGATCCCGGTGCCCTGACAGAGCACCACTGCAACACACCAGCCTCAGCAGCACGGCAACGATGAGCATGTCATCCGACAACGACTACGACTACTCTGACGACGACGGCGAATATTACTATGACGATGACGAGGACACGATGAGTGCACAGGAAGACGAAGGTGCGAATTCCCGCCACCATGAGCTGCCAGGCGGCCCCGGGCACATAACTGACCATCCCACAAACAGACTCGGCGTCGTCAGACGATGGCATGGACATGGATGAGTTTGGGGACGATTTCAAAGTGCCCCAACGCAGTGCTCGTAAGACGTACGAGAT
This sequence comes from Pisolithus albus, assembly GCA_024613165.1. Taxonomy (NCBI): domain Eukaryota; kingdom Fungi; phylum Basidiomycota; class Agaricomycetes; order Boletales; family Pisolithaceae; genus Pisolithus; species Pisolithus albus. The sequence goes on along the minus strand of JANFAB010000361.1, from coordinate 5,674 downwards.
TGATTACGACTCGCTCCCCCAATCGGCCGTTGAGAAACTCATGTCGAATGATATCGAACACATAAGTGGAATATTCGGCGTCGAGGTATGTCATTTCTGTCTTTTTGAATCCTGTGATGATTTCGCCCCGGCGCTTTTGCAGGCGAGTCTGGCGTCGTTACTACTACGGTACATGCGATGGAACAAAGAGCGGCTGATAGAAAAGTACATGGATAATGCTTCGGCCGTCACCGTCGCTGCAGGCATTTCTCCCGCTTCTAGAGCCTCACCGTCTGCGCTCGGTCCTGACCGGTCACAGGGCTCGTCGTCGAGCGCTCGCACAAGCGGACTTCGCCGGACCGCACGTCAGACATCAGGTTTGCCTCGTTTTCTTACCTCGAATGCACTGATGCCTAACCCACTCGTGGGAAGCTCCACTGAAGGCAAAGCCTCAACCTTCCATATGCCCAATTTGCTTCGACGACACTCAAGCATCATTTTCTGCACTTGCATGCGACCACACCTTTTGTTCGGGGTGCTGGACCGCCTATATCACGAGTAAGATTCGTGAGGAGGGTGAGCACGCGATCAGATGCATGGCTGAGGGCTGTGCTCTTGTGGCACCTGACCCCTTCGTGCGAACTGCACTTGCGGATGACCCAGAGACGTGGGAGAGATTCAACGAGTTGCTCGTGCGACATTTCGTAGCGTCTAATCCGAATCTCAAGTACTGTCCGTACCCCTCGTGCACGTACACGGTATCGTGTCCTTCTGCGGCTTCCAAAAGTGCCCTGACGACGGTCGTGCCCATCGTCACATGTGGTGCAGATGCGAATCCTCCACACAGGTTTTGTTTTGGATGTCCGATCGAGAGCGACCACCGCCCCGTAATCTGCCCGGTTGCGAGGATGTGGTTGAAGAAATGTCGAGATGACAGCGAGACTGCTAATTGGATCAAGAGCAATACTAAGGAATGTAGTCATTGTCAAAGTACGATCGAGAAGAACGGAGGTTGCAAGTGCGTCTCGTGTTATGTTACTGGATCTTCATCCTCGGGCTCACACATGGGCTGCTTTCTACAGCCATATGACGTGTAAGAAGTGCAAGCACGAGTTCTGCTGGGTGTGCATGGGTATGAAATATCCTTCCTAATAGTGATGGGCTATTGACGAAAAGATTATGACTAGGTCCATGGTCAGAGCACGGTACGGCATGGTACTCGTGCAACCGCTATGACGAGAAGGCTGGTGTGGACGCTCGAGATGCTCAGTCGAAAAGCCGAGCGTCGTTAGAGCGTTACCTTCATGTAGGTTGCGAGATTGGCGTCAGTATGGACGGCATGAACTGATGTCCTTGCAGTACTACAATCGATGGGCGAACCATGAACAATCTGCCAAATTATCAGTTGAGCTGTACGCAAAGACGGAGAAGAAAATGGAAGAGATGCAAGTTACGTCCAATTTGACCTGGATAGAGGTGCAGTTTATGAAGAAGGCGGTGGATGAGGTGTTCAAGTGTCGTATGACACTGAAATGGACGTATGCAATGGCTTACTACCTTGAGAAGGGAAATCAGAAGGAACTGTTTGAAGATAATCAGAGGTGAGTTTTTTCAGGACGTGGTCAAGAATCAGCGGCGAATCGATTTTAATGTGGGAATACAGGGACCTGGAGCGTGCGGTAGAGGAACTGTCGGAGTTGTTAGAGTCGCAGATTGAACCCGAAGTCATTCCAGCCCTGCGACAGAAGGTGACAGACAAGACGGTGGGTGGCAATGTGATGTGGAGTGTCATGGGGACTGACAGACTGAGCAGGTGTACGTGTCGAAGCGAAACGAAATCATGCTAGAAGACACGGCCAAGGGTTTCTTGGAGGGCAGATGGCGGTGGAATGTCCCGGTGGAAGGGTTTGACTAGATGCTGTCTTGGCGGTGCCTCTAGGCGACATTTGTATACCGTGTAATGATGGGTCTTACCTAATGCTAATGGAGACTTTACATCTTAAAAAGACTCGATATCCAGGCGTTGAACTGCAAGGTAAGTGTTATTACTAGTAACCACTTGAAATAACAGCACCCGACCGGAGGAACTGTATTTATATACCGCAACAAGTAGACTACTACTAAGACGCGGTGCTGAGGTTGTGAGGACATAAATCGTTGGTTAGGCTGGTTACGTAATCCCGAGCGGGTGTTCCGACGCACCCGCTTGCCTTTCCGACCGGACCAAGCGCTTTAGCGTTGGTTTGGGTTTTCCCCTCATCGTAATAAAAAATGAATCCGTTTGAAACCCCGCCTATCCTTCTCTCTTCGCTTTCCCTCGTCGACCCCGTCGCGCAGTCGACGTGTCCACTCCTTTCATGCTCTACTTGACCTCAGACGACTTTCCAGTTTGTGAGTAACCGCGTCTTCACCCGTGTCGCCGTCCAGTTCACCTGTCACTCCCAAGTCGTCCCGTTCGGCGTGATCGGGTACGTGCAGATCATAAGATACACTCTCTCGACCACCCATTATCTCCGACAGATTCTACCGCTATCTGTGGTATCTCATCCGCATCGCCGCCTCTTTTACCTACAGACCCATTCCTTTACCCGAAAACCCAACCTACATTGCATCCGAGGACGTCACTATCATCGTTCCAACTATCGACGCCGGCGAAGAGTTCAAGGAAGCTGCAAACAGTTGGCTCGTCGGAAAGCCGAAAGAGATCCTCATCATCACGGAGGAGAGAATGAAGGGACCCCTCCAGGAGCTTGCAAACCAGGTCGACCCGGATCGTATCCGTGTCCTCACGGTACCCTTCGCCAATAAGCGTCTACAGATGGCACACGGTATCCGCAACACGACCACCGATATCATCGTGTTTGCAGACGACGACGCTATATGGCCGCCAACTATGTTACCCTACATTCTCGCCTGCTTTGAAGACCAGAAGGTCGGTGGCGTAGGCACCTCACAACGCGTACAGCCTGTGGGGAAGAAGATGACGGTATGGGAAGTGTTGGCCGCTTTTCGTCTTACTATTCGCAACATCGAAATTGCTTCTTCCACCCACATTGATGGTGGCATCCCTTGCTTGTCGGGCCGAACGGCTGCGTATCGCACGATCATCCTCAAAGATCCAGAGTTCTTGCATGGATTCACCCACGACTATTGGCTGGGAAAATACCAGCTCAACTCGGGCGACGACAAATTCTTGACGCGGTGGATGGTCAGCCACGGCTGGAGCACTTACGTCCAGTGCTGCAAGGAAGCGGAGCTGCTCAGTACGATGAAGCCCAACTGGCGATTCCTCAAGCAAGTCCTCCGTTGGACGCGCAACACCTGGAGATCCGATCTGCGGTCGCTCTTCATGGAACGGCACATATGGACATCACATCCCTATGTTGCCTATACGATGGTAAGATGCTTCCTCGCTTCCCGACTAAAATTGACAATTTAACCGGTTTCGGAGTTCAGGTGGACAAATTATTTAACCCTCTGACACTTCTCGTTGGTCCGACCCTGGTGTCTTATCTCATCTACAAGAGTACGATCCCACTCGACCAAGGTGGCTACCATCTGCCGTGGTGGTACGCTTCTTCCCCCTTCTTTTTCCGCTCACCTCATCTCCGCCTCCTAGGAATATTGTTGCCAGTTACATGGTTTGGTTGCTTGCCACGCGTACGGCTAAGCTCCTCCCGCACTTGTGGCACCAGCCCGAGCACATCATCTATGTCCCCGCGTTCATCATTTTTGGCTATTATTTTGCGATCATGAAGATATACGCCCTCTTTACTCTCCATGAGACTGCTTGGGGAACCCGTGCAGGCATCGGCGATCCAACCACTGCCACAGCTGCTGCCGCTGACACCGGGAAGGATCCGGTGTCTTCGTCTGAAAAGGGCGAGTACATGGGAACATCCATTATCTCACCCCAGCCCCACACCCCTCGGTCGTACTACACGCCTGCGGTTGAGATGCAGACGGGATTCGCCCCACAAGCAGCGTACGGCGGACAGACGGCGTACGTCCGGTAGTCCTTTTGGATGCGTGATTTCCGAGCGACTCTCCAACTTTTCCACCTATTTTTTCCCATTAATTTCAGTCATGATCGTCATCTGCATTGAATCTCATATTTGACTCTTGTTTATCTCGCCCATAATGCATATTGGACCCCCCCATCTACCTACATCTCCATCCACCCCTGTTTTGACTATCGTAACGTACATTATTGTCGAGTGCCACGTTGCCGCATTGCCCCGTCCTTCACTCACGTCCATCCTCATCCTCACATGCATACATCCATTGGCCTTGCCAGACCTACTCGAGCACTCTTCCTGCATCCGCACGAAGTGAAGCACCTTGCTGTGGTACGCCTCGGGGCCGGGGCAGGCACTTTGTACCTGGCATTATTAGAAGTGGAACGCAAGTCGGAATGTATCTCGTTTTCTGCATCCCTGCCCGCCACTACCAGCTTTTGATAGGATTTGGATATTCAACCAATCCATCGCGACATATATGTAAAATGTCCTATCTGGGTCGTAACGGCCGCTACAAGTACTTGCCCGGACCTAGCTGCCCTCTACCTCGTCCAACGTACCTATGGCTGATTAACTATTGGCATGTCCGTAATAGCTGACATTGCTCGTTCCGTGTGAGACAGCCACCCGTATTCGCTCGTTTGTCGATACCTGCAAGACGATGACTATGGTAAGTACGATCGTTTGATGAATGGCATGCCTCGTCGCTTGCAAAGCCTGGGAATTTAGGTGTCTGAACTTATAATATGTCTTGCATTGACAAGCCCGCGTGGTACTGGTATATGACGAATCCTAAACAATACTAGATGGAGTTACGGGACTCCTGAGTCTTTCCTAAACTTATAAACCTCTGGGAAGAGCCACCCAAGCTGCAGTTTACTCTTCGGATGTCGAAGGCGGCGCGTCATGTGGGTACGTGTTCGAGGTAGGTGAGGGAAGAGATATGGGAGATGTTGGAGGGGAAGTGAAGGATTCAAGATTGGTGTTGCCAGCACCAGGGCCATTCTTGCAGATACTGAAAACAAGTCGACCTGCTGCGTGACCTTCTTCCAGAAGTTCCAGCTCGACGGCTGGTCAAATACAACATTATGTGTCTCAATTGTCAAGTCAAGCACCGCCGAAGATTGAAGACAGCGACATACGCGTATCGGCGTGCACCAGTAAGTCAGCGAGACTCTCCTTGCTTTCGGTCTTCTTTATAAGCTTGTAGCTAAAGAAAAACCGGCGGGCAAACACCTCTATCTGCACTTTGGATGACTCCGGTGCGGAACTATCAGTTATGGAGTCGTTCGTTCAGCGATATTTTTTGACAATCGTAGGGGTTTGCACGTTCAAATGAACGTGTCAATTAATTTTTGAGCCGTCCAGATCCAGAACACAGAAAATTATCGTTAGCCGGGGATGTCCACGTAGCTCCAGTGCGGGCTCGGTGGAACTCACAGTACGATATTCTCTTCCCACGTAGCCACGAAGTCACCGCCGTTCTTTGTATACTTGGTGGTCCTCGTTTTCTTCGCGACCCCGTCGCTCTTGACACGAATATAGAATAACCCGCTGAAAAAGCCGACTTTGGCGGGGAGCCCGCTGGCTTTGATGCCTTTGGAAACATTGTTGCGACAACACCCAGGGTGAATTGTTCAACCAAGGGGTATATTGTGAAAAGTGAGAAAGAGCAG
>JANFAB010000360.1:0-27557 GCA_024613165.1 Pisolithus albus | reverse complement strand
CTACACACTCGCGCAGCACCGTCACGATTATCTTTTCCCTCGCTACCCTCTGGGCTTTCTTCATGCAGGACACCGTGTGCCACGTCCCGTACACGCTCCCGCTCCCTTTCATCTGATGCGCGGGGACTTGCTATCCCGTCCAATCCACGCAACCCAAGACCGGCAACGTCGTCCACCGAAGACAAACCGCGATCATGGTCATACATACCAGAAGCCGGCTCCGGTTCGCTTTCATGTGCATCGTCTTCGCGGGTGCGCTTCCAGTCTTTCTCTCGGTCATTCACTCTGCCTCGCCGCCTCTCGCGACCCCTTCCTCTCTCTCCCCCCCTCTCCCCCACCTTCCCGGGTTCTCTTCCATCCCTCGCCTCTCTTATGGCATCCCTCGTTTCCCTCACTGTCTCGGTCTTCCCTGTCTCGCTGTTCACCCTCCCGTACCCCTGCATGTCTTCACGATCGCGCCGAAGTAAATAATGCCCAAGATGAAAAAGACCGAAACGAGCACTCTAGGGCCGATCGCTGCGCTGGGGCTGAGTGGAGAAGGAGTGGTCGGATCGGTTGTGGATCCGGAGCGCCATACGAAGGCAAGGATGGAGGCATAAAGAAGATCATGGACCTACGTCTGAGAATGAGGAAGGGAGAAGGGTAAGAGAGCATAACACGCGCCAAGCCAACCAGACTCCGGGCAATGCCAGCATCACCCACACGTTCCATAGTATGAATGTGGTAGTTCTCTGCGTCTCCTGTGCCCACCTTGTTGCCTTGTGCATGCTTTTCATCGTTGCGAATCGGACGATGTATACGCACCCGTACAGGAGGGACATGAGTGCACAGGTGAGCGAAAGGAGCGCGGTCGTGCGCACGAGGGGGTCGTATGCCATTTCTTGGTTTTGGAACATGGATAAGATAGCCCTGAAACGAAAGAATGTGATGAAATGGGTGCGACACGTGACAGTTACTTACGAGAGCAGTAACGCGGAGACGATGTTCAGCGTCTTCCATTCTCGGAGGAGCGAGTCGATGAACAGCTCCCATGAATGTTTGAATCTGACCAGTGCAGGACCTACGTTTGTGGTGTTCCAGTCTTCGGACAAAGGTAGGCCGTGATCATGATGGTGGACACCAGTCGTCTGCGGAATGGGGCTCATTCGTGCACGCCGTTCTCTCGCACGGTTGCTGGTTTGACAGGCGCGGAGTAACCTGTCGATATCTGGCTGACTGACATCGGCATCTTCGAACAGCCTCGCGATCCTCGAGAAGTACAGGGAGGGAAGTCTCAGCATCAAGTGTAAATATACCTGTCTCGGGAGCGTGTCTGTGAGAAAATCCCTCGCGCGTTGAATGTGTGTGCGAACGCAGTCCTTCGGATTCGGGCAGGGAAAGCAAAAGAGGGATTCTTCGCACTTGACTGGATCGACGAGTGGGACGCCGTGTTCGATGTCTGGGCTGCCATATATCGAGAACCTGCGTAGCCGCCTGCTGAAGGGGTCTACCGGGACGAAAGGTGTTTCGCGTTCACGTTCCTGACGGTGAATGCCCCACTGGAGGATCCCGCGAATGGGCGAGGTGGTTCTCGAGTGGGCGGGTTGAGAATGCGCTGATCTCGGCGGCGAGTCGATCGCGTTACTGGGAGTTTGCGCGGTGAAGAGGCGGCGGTTGTGTTGACGCGTAGAGCAGCTAAGGTGGAGGGGGACGAATGGGATCGGACGAACGCGTGTCTCTGAGGAGCGGATGGTGGACTTGGGATTGGGGCGTGCGTCGGGGGGTGCTGGCAGGGTGTCTGTTGGGCGAGTTTGAGCCTGTGGACGGAAAGGGCGTCGACGAGGCCATCGTAGGTATACTGGCGGGTGGTATTCCTTGGTATTCTCACCTGTCCTTGGTATCCTTCGAGATCGGTTGGTCTTATAAGAGGCGGCTGAACTACGCCGGCCAAATATATCCGTCTAGGGGACGAGGACGTGACAGCGTCACGGTGTGACCTGTCCTCGTCCGGTGGCGGGATCCGACCTTCAGTCGATAAAAATGTTTCTTATAGAAAAGCAGTCAAATAAAATGAAGAACTAACGCTTGGATCTGTACCACGACAGCCCCGGGATGCACTGGTTTCCTTTTTTTTTACTCAGTCGGTCACGGTGGGATGGGCATACGTGACTCATCGCTGCAGCACCATATCACTACTATTCGTAATTGTGGACGGGCATGGATCGACTCGAAGGACGACGACCCAGCAGGACTGAGGGAGGGAGGAGGAGGGCTGGAGGCGGGACGGAGGGAGTGTGGAAGGGGGGGTGAAGGGAACAGCCACACTGCCAAACACGACCAAACAGAGGTGACAAACAAAGGACGCTCTCTGGGCCGACGACGACGACGACGACAAGCGAATGCATTTGAGTCGTGGACTCACAATAAAACTGCCCCCAATGCCATCCCATCACCGCCCTCCTCCTGCTACTACGACTACTACTACTACACGCGTGCAGTCTCCAACCAGTGGCTCAGAGTACCACGACAGCGAACCCATCGAACAGCAGGATCATCAGGAGGAAGAACCGGACGAAGAACCGGTACAAACCTTCACTCAGACCAGCCGCGGTCGCCGCATCAAGCGTGCTCAATACTATGAATCCCAGTCGGAGGAGGACAGGCAGGACCCAAGTGACCTCTTCAATGACGACAGTCATCTCATTCGCAACGTCCACAACGATGACGAAGACGAGGAAGACCAGCAGCCTCGACGGTTCACACGCTCACAATCATCGAAACGCAAGACCGAGTTCTCCGATTTCATCGTTTCAGACGAGGAAGATTCAAAGGGCTATTCTCTCCGCCAGAGACGGAAACCACCTCCGCCCCCGCCTCCCAAGACGTTGAGCGGCCGCATATCCAGACAACCTCAGCGTTACGTCCCCTCTGCCGCCACCACCGTCAGAGAACAACAACAGAAACGTTCTTCACGAAATACACGCCGCTCAGCAGCCGAACTCGACGAAGGTTATGTCGACCAGGGCTCCGACGGTTCGTCCTCGGACGCAGAGGCTTCTTTAGCCAACGCACCGCGTACATCATCAGATCCTGGACTAGACCAAGACGCTGAGGGCGAACCAGACCCCGACGCCGAAGGCGAGCTGGAGGTGGAACAAGACGGCAGACCTTATGCACTCCGTCGACGCACCAAAATAAACTACGCCGTGCCACCTCCCCTTGAAGAGCTCAAGCCTCCTCCGAGGAATCGCACCGCGGGCGCAAGAGGCGGAAAGAAGCGAGGACCCGGGTGGAGCGCTTCAGGGGCTGAACTGAGCAGGTGGATGGGCATTCCCTTACCCGCTGACGACTCGGTGCGTAAGCATACATTCCATGGTTATTATCCACGCATCGAACCGTGTTAGGACTCGGACGTTCCTCTCAGAACACCCAGAAAGAACTTCGGTGACGGCGCATTGTTGGGTGCCGGCGCCATGTCCGCCGGAGGATTACTACCCAGCGACTTTGCAGCCGCGACTGCCGGAACGCCTTCTAACCTGGGCAAAATAGGTGAAGCGGGTATGTGTCTGTCGCTTACATCGTTACGTCTTGCTCAATTCAGCCATGCGGTAGCCCTCGCCGACGCAGACCCGCTAGGCGTCAACCAAAACGTGACATTCGATGAAATAGGTGGCCTCGACGATCGTGCGTCGTCTTATCTCTACATTAAACGTATGTATATACTGACCATGAAATAGACATACATGCCCTCAAAGAGATGACTCTCCTCCCCCTCCTCTACCCTGAGGTCTTCCAGCGCTTTGGACTCACCCCGCCTCGTGGCGTACTCTTTCACGGCCCTCCCGGAACGGGGAAGACGCTACTGGCACGGGCACTCGCAGCGAACTGTAGATCAAATGGCAAGAGCATATGTAAATTCCTTTCGTAACTGGTCCATACAGGCTCTCACTCACTTGTACGCAATCCAGCTTTTTTCATGCGTAAGGGCGCCGACTGCCTCTCCAAATGGGTCGGCGAAGCCGAACGCCAACTCCGCCTCCTCTTCGAAGAAGCCCGCACCTGTCAGCCCAGCATCATTTTCTTCGATGAAATCGACGGCCTTGCACCCGTCCGATCCTCCAAGCAGGACCAGATTCATGCATCGATCGTATCCACCCTTCTCGCATTGATGGATGGAATGGATGGGCGCGGACAGGTCATTGTGATCGGTGCGACAAATCGACCAGATGCAGTCGATCCAGCGCTCAGGAGGCCTGGGAGGTTTGACAGAGAGTTCTATTTCCCTCTACCAACTGTGGAAGCGCGAGAGAGGATTTTGGGGATCATGACTAGGAAATGGCAGGGGTGGGAAGGTGAAACGGGGGCAGAGTACGTCAAAGGATTGGCTAGGATGACGAAGGGTTATGGTGGGGCTGATCTGAGGGTGAGTGAGCCTATGTGTGATGGTGACGTGGGAACCCATCCCGGTGATTGACGATGATGTCGGCGAGCAGGCTCTGTGCACGGAAGCAGCCCTGAACGCGATACAAAGACGATACCCGCAGATATATCAGTCTAACGATCGGCTGTTGCTCAACCCCGAGTCCATCGGCGTATCATTGCGAGACTTTATGATTGCAATTCCGAGTGAGCCTCCCTCCGTTCCTACAATACCAAATGGCGTGCCTGACTTATGCACTCGCCGTGACAGAACTTGTCCCTTCCTCCTCGCGCTCCACTTCCACCTCGGCATCTCCTCTCCCCAACCATCTCGTCCCGCTCCTTGGAGATGCCCTCGACCGAGTCAAATCCGCTATCGATAGAGTTTTGCCGGTGTCGAAGAAGAAACGGTCGGCGTTGGAAGAGGCCGAGTGGGAGGATCGGAATGGGGAAGACGGCGCGCTCGAGAGGGAGATGTTGATGCAATGTGAGTCTCCCAGCTCCCGTACCATGTGCTTTTCTCTTATTACTCACCATGAATTAATGACATGTATGTTTTGCTTTTCTACACTAGCGATGGAAACGATGCGCGTTTTTCGACCGCGTGTGGTCATTTACGGTCCAGCGGGGATGGGTCAAGCCCACATTGGGGCAGCAGCGTTGTATCACGTGGAAGGGTGTCATGTCCAAACGTTGGATTTGGGAACGTTAATGGGGGATTCGACGAGGGTAAGATTTCTATTTCAATGAGGAAAATGGTCGTGTGAACATGCGTGATGCACCGTTAGACACCGGATGCAGCCGTTGTCCAGCTCTTTGTGGAGGCGAAACGACATCCCCCTTCTGTCATTTACATTCCCGCCCTCTTGAGTTGGTGCACTGCCGTATCAGAAACGACGCGTTCTACGGTACGCGCAATGCTCGAGTCCCTTTCGCCGACCGATCCGGTGTTACTTCTCGCCGTCGTCGACGGTCCCTTGTCATTGTTACCCGCCGACGTGAGGGCCTGGTTCGGCATCACGCGTGTTTCCCGTATCGCGCTTGACCCGTCTACACCTGCATCTCGCGAGTCCTTCTTCGCGCCACTTATCGCTGACGTCCGTCGTCCGCCTAACGCGTACCCGGATGGGATTGCACGGCGCAAACGCGTGTTGGAGGTTCTCCCATTGGCACCGCCACCGGAACCGAGACAACCGAGTGCGGCGGAGTTGGCGTTACAAGTGGAGAGTGACCGGAAAGTTATGACAGTCCTCAAGTACCGATTGGGACCGATCCTCACAGAGTTGAAGAGGAAGTTTAAGAGGTTCACTAAGAGGGCTAGGGTAAGAGCTGGCGTTCCCTACTTCTGGTTTCGGTTTCGACGTCGCTGACGTTTGGATATGTGCCTGTCACAGGAAGAGTATGATTTCGATGCTATTATTCCGACGGCGGCTGGCGATACCGGTACTGCTGTAGGTGATCGTGACGGCGGTACTGGTGCAGTGACGGAAGTCGAGATTGTGGCCTCGAACGTAACGATCCAGGACATGAACGGCATGGTCGAGGTGACGAATGAGGAGGTAGAGCAGGTGCATCATCATCACCATGATGAAGTGAATGGGATCGTCACGGATATAGGTGGTAGCGGACATTACCGCCTTGATGTGCATGTAGCCGGGGAGCCGTCGTCTTCGTCGGTGGTACCGCCAACCCACTCAGTGTTGCCACAGGTTCAGGCGCAGGCCCAGTTGCAGCCGCCGCCATCATCGTTGCCCTCTTTCAGTTCTAATCAGGCGCAGACGTCGCAGATACCGCAGCCAGGACACACACAACAGCCGCAAGACAGACAAACGCAACCTGACAGTTCAGAACCGTTACCGCAGCAACCCCAGCTAGAGTCACACCCCGCCACTCAACTACCTGTACTCTACGACATGGATCTCGAACGAATGCATCTCGATCTCTACAAAGACAAGTATCTCACGCCTCAAGACTTCCTGGACGACATTCGGAAGATCGTGCACAACGCGACGGTGTGTGCGCATGTAGATGGGGATAGATTGCATAAAGCGCAAGCGATGTTGACCGCGGCGGAAATGTCTGTGTTAGAGTTTGATCCTCATTTTGGAGTGGAGTGTCAGAGGATGGCTGTGCGCGAACGGAAGAGAAGGGAGGAGAGAAGGAAGGCGAAGGATAAGGGCAAGGAGAAGGAGAATGGCATTGGGATTGGCGCATATGCACCGGGAACGCGTAGGAGCGCAAGGCATAATGGACAGCAGCCGGAAATTCGGATCACAGATCCACTCCAACTTGAGAGACGGCTGAAGCGGGCTCGTTCTTCTGGGGAGATGTCGAGCGGGTCACCCGACGCCGGCCCCGGAGACGACAAGGACAGGGTTGAGTCTGGTACTAGTCCCAGGCAACAGAAACGGGCACGGACGACATCAAGTGAGGATGATGACCACGATCCGATCGATTTGATTGGGCCTTGTGGTTCGCAACAGCAACAGGCGTCTGTAGTCAGGTTCGCGAATGGGGGTCAGCCAGTTCAGGAAGATGCGACGTCGACTCTTGTATTGCAACCGCAGCAACAACAACAACAGGACTATCACCCCCAACGTCGGCCGGTCGTACAGAACGGACGTGAGCCGGACGCGATGGTCATCGACTATCACCGGCCCACTTCGTCAAGTCAGGACAGTTCAAATCCGTTCCTGGTCGCCAGCCCAATACAACCTCGTGCAGAAAAAATGCCGACAATGTCAATATCGCGTCTGCTCAACGGAGATACCCATGCGCCTTCCCATAGTCGTAACCCCACCCCTACGCGAAGTCCACATTTACCACAGAATCTTCAACAGAGTAACCAGCTTCCGCACTACCGACCCACACCTACAACGACCCCCCCACGGACACCGGTACGACCGTCCGACGATCCTCCACCTTCACAGCCAAGCGCAGAACCAATGGTCCTTTCTCCCTCGCCACCAGAACCCTCGCGTCCGCCTACTCCCCTACCCGATTTCCACCTGGACGAAGAGCTCCTATCGACTCTCCAATACCAACTGACATCCAAGACTCACCAGTTTTCAGTGGAGATGCTCGAGCAGCTCCGGGCAATATGTCTCGGCTGCGTCTGGCGACACCGCACGGAGTGGAACAGGGATCCCCTCATTCGGGAACTTCTCGGTGTACTGGACGAGTATGTGGACGACGTCGCTGCGGACGAAGACTTGCCATCGGCCGTGGACGCCTCTTTTTAGACGTTCGTCGCGCTCATTCCTTGCATTTCTTTTCGTTTTGATCTTTGGGCCTAGCTTCGTAGATTATCGTCTTTATTCGACATTTTTCCATTGCTTCTTCTTTCTATGCATGTATTTTATATGCTCATAAAGTGTAATCGAAAACGAGCCACCTCTAATGATGATGTACTTGGACGAAACGTTGATTCAATTTACAGTTAGGGGAATTATACAACCCTAGTAACACTCGGACAATGTTCCTGTACATAATGTCTTACCCTCACTGTAGACCTCATGGTCTAAACAAATTTGCATAAGTTTAACTCACGTTTCCAGAGAAAGTCATGGAACTTTGTCGTAGACCACATAAATGCATTCTTTGCTTGATCGTGGTGTTGTGGGCTGTAGAGGCTATTTTGCATGTGGTACGGCAACTGCAAGATCCATCTACGCTTACTTCCGCGGCCATTTTCTTGCCAAATCCAACAGGGCAGAAGTCACAGCACAGGGACGTTGTCCAAACCTCTGAGCAACGCTGTCGGGGAAAGGTCTCTTTCCAATATATGCTACGGTATGGAAGACAGCGTGGAACTAATAGAACTTAGTATGTAGGATCGGCTGGAAAAGTGTTGTCGTAAAGGAAGAGAGAAAGACGGAAAGACGTTTGTTGTACATTTTAATATCGTCGTCCACCCCTGCCCCCGGGTCCTTGATACGGGCCGTAGTCTGGAGGGGGACGGGCAGCTGTGCAGGAGTAAGTAACTGACATCCCCGGCTTGAATAAACAAGGGATACATACCTCCGCGGGGGGGCGGAGGTGGCGGTGGCGGGGTCGCCCTCCGCGTAACGCTCGGAATGACAGCATTGCGGAACAATGTCATCAAATCATCGACCCTAAATATCGGACCTGCAAAGAGAAAAAAATGGGGGGAGAACAATAAATCGTGCGATCAATGACATTGCACTTCCATTGTAACACAAAAAAGGCGACGGTTCACACGTCGTTAAGGAGAGTATGTACTGACCATCAAATGTCGCGGGATTAGGTAACTGCCCAACGAACCACGATAAGACCGCAGGTAAGGGAGATGGCTTGTCTTCGTCTCGGTCTCTCTTGAGGTGTCCAAGTTCTCGGTCTCGCTCTTTTTCCCAACCAGCTGGGCTCGCGAAGCGTCTTCGGTGGGGTGGCCCATCCGACCTTTCTCGATCACGCTCACGGGGGGGTGTCAAGGGCCTCTGACGTTTCGATGGCGGCCCGAAATCGGGCTTCACCGAGTCCTCTCTGCGCTTGAGGTCTGGTGTCGAGTGTCTCTTGGACGTTTGGGTTGGAAGCACATGCGACGCTGGCACCATGGATTGAAACGACTCAGTACGCCTATCAAGCGTCGCCCCCGACGTGGCAACGTTACCTCCTGCCACAGGCTGGCGACCCGCCATGGCAAAGCCGAGATCCCTCGCTGCAATGGCATCGGTACCCAGGTACGTGTGTCGTTGAGCGAACCGCTTGATAGGAGGGTCTGTCAAACGAACGTCAAAAACCATTTTCGAAAGGTTGTATACCCGTCAGACTTACCCGTTGGGTAGACTTCAGCAATCCGTTTCTCGAGTTTCTGCGCAGCCTCGAGATCGCCAAACTGATACTCGTAACGTGCCCACCTTTCCCACAACGGTCGTGCGCGTTCAGGGCTAAATGCGGTGATGACACGCTCGAAAAGTGCTCGTGCGTCTGATGAAATCCTTGTAAGTTTTGGGACAAAGGGATATCAATACACCCGAGCTCACTGTTGTCGTCATTGACCGATATCAAGAAACCAAGATATCTCAAAACAAACTCAATCTCGTCACCGAAACTTTCCAGACCTTTTTCAAAGATACGGCACGCCACTCCGAGACCACCATCCTTGTTGCAATGGTATTCCATCAACGCTGTCGGAAATTTGTCAAGTTGACTTGAGCTTTCTCGTCGCCTTCTCACACACCTGCAGCTTCATAGACCTCCCAAGGGGTCCAGCGATCTTTCCTGGCCTTCGCAAATACCGCTCGGAAAGTTTTGAGATCGTGAGCTCGGCGCGCGTATCGAATGTACATAATCCACACAAGACCGTATTCAGACCGACGTTCTTGCAGTTCTTTGGACTTGGGAGGTTTCTCATCAGCATTCTGAGTAGCAAAAGACGAGTTGTTCGAGGCAGTCCCTGGATCGGTCGGTCCCGGAGTTGTTGAGTTAGGAACACTCGTGGCCACAGAACGGCCGGTGACATCAGACGAGAATGATGAAGTCGCCGAATTCACCCGAGCCTCAAGCTCCTCGAGTTGCACATGCAGGCGGTCGATGAGTTTATCGAACGTAGCGTTGACTTCAGCGAATTCCTTGCGTGACTCTTGCATCTCAGCATATGCAAAATGGAGGAGGAAACTTGTCGGATTCGCTTCCATGCCGGCTTTCAACATATTTAGCGCTTCTTCTTGCTTACCAATGCTGTTTGTCCACACAAACGCCATATACCTTGCAGAGACGAATTAAATTCAGACATAGGACCGAAATGAGAAGACCCACCAAATTTCGCTGTAGTATCGCATGCGGATGACTGCCTTGCGATAGACAAGCTGGACACGCGATACCAACGTGGCTTTATCTTTTTCTTCAAATTCGAGCGGGTTGTTCTCTTCCCATTTGAGGTAGGTTTTCCATGCTCCCACAAGTGCTCTTTCAGCTGCATTGAACGTTGGTGCAGGCGGCAAATGGATTGGTGGTCTTGACGAGGAAGAGGAGGGCGGAGGAGGGAATAAGGGGCCCAGGTGTCTCTGTAATTGACGAAGTACTGTTCGGGCTTGCATATGGGACGGGGACAAATCAGACATAAACTTTTTAGCCTGCAACGTCAAAGGTCAATACCGAAGCGACAGTGGAACAGGTGCACAGACCGTAATCTTATTCAGCCCGTTCTCGAAGGTCTCAAGCTCAGACCACAACTTCTCGACATTCTCGAGCGGAATCTGAACTGCTCTATGATAGACCTTACGAAGAGCGTCCATCTTTTGCTGTTCTTCCCAAGTAGTGTTCGTCTATTGTGGTGTGAGTTGACGCTGACGGCGTTGGAAAGATGATCATACCTCGCCGGCTTTGAGGAATTGGACGTAGTCATACCAAATCTCTCCGCTGTCTTTGTCTTGACCGATGCGATTGAGTGCAAACTCATAAGCTCGACTGACAGCTTCGCGACTGGTAGGGGAGGTGTTCACGCGTCTATAGATTTCGACGTCGGATCAACGACATCGTGCGAGGTTGGGATCTGTTTGCGGGACTGACCTGACATATGTTATATAAAACTTCCAGAGGTCAACTGAGGGTGAAGTTCTCAAGAAGCGCTTGAACAATTCTTCGGCGTACTGGAACAGTCCTGGACTCAGGAAGTGGTTGAGATAGGCAATTTGAGCAGACGACTTGACATTCCGCTGTCAAACTAAGGCTTGGGAACAAACAGGATGTCATACCGTGTTGGGATAAGTCTCGAGCAGTGCTTCGTAGGTCTGTTTGACTTGTTCAAGGTCATCACTATTTTCAGCGATGTCGACGAGGCGGTTCCAGCCTTCTGGGTCATGAGGATGTTCACGCAGCTTCTCGCGCAGCACATGCCACTCAGACGGCGGGTCCATTGAGGTATCTTGAGGAGTGTCATCTTGCGCAAGAGCGGGCTCGTGCCCGTTTTGAGTGGCCTCCAAGATCGCCTTTGGGTTGAGAGCATTCAAAGCATTCAATATATCTTCCGCTGGGTGGGTCTTGTCGCCATTGTAGTTGGTGTCTTGAGACGTGTGCTCTGTGGGTGTTCCGCTGTCGTTCCTGATGGCTGGTAGTTCAGACATGTCCAAGGCCAACTCGTGTCAACCGACGAAAAAAGCGTTCGCCAAAGTCAGAACGGCCGACTTTTACGCCGTCTTGCCCTTTCCCACGCCTCGCCAGCCAGCGTCGACACAATCACTGCTCGCTAACTCACTCAATAAGAGGACGACATGCCACTGCGAGGCGTAGCACACTCGAAGCTGGTCGGCGACGAGGCACCCTTTTTTGATTCTCTGGAAGACCTCGATACTTGGTTCACGCAGCCTCACTCCAAGTTGGCGGGCGTCTCCGAGTATCGACCTCGTCCCGTGGTCAACGGACAATCAGACAATGACAGAGGAAAGTTACTGGTAAGAAGACGACAAGTTTCCACCATCGGCTGCTAAGATCTTCCCTGAAGGTGTGCCACGATTATAAAGTCGGTGACTCGTTTATGTCACTGGCTCGCGATTGATGATGACTCGGCTCAACAAATGCGGGTATCATTCAGGGGGGCTACACCGAGTCACCGTCTGGGATATGCTATACCTTCAATTTCTGGTCTCTGTGTGATACATTCGTCTAGTGCGTATTGCCCCTACCGTACGTTCCTCTCTGGCCAGTTAATCCTTGCCGGACGCATAGCTTTTCGCATCATCGTATCACAGTACCCCCTTCGGGGTGGATCAGTGCTGCTCATAAGCAAGGCGTGAAAATGCTGGGCGTTTTGTGAGCGAGCTTGACATCATGTGACCCTCTCCATTTAGCTTTCGGTCAGGATATTAGAGCATTCGGAATCAGATCTAGACGGCCTCAAGCTCTTGTTGGGGAACATCCCTAGTCTCTCCACTGATTCGAATCCGGCAAGCGGAAGCATCCCCTTGTCTGCGCACTACGCATCCTGCCTAGCCGAGCTTGCCTTTCAGCGTGGATTCGACGGATACCTGCTCAACTTCGAGTCCAGCCTACCTGGCGGTACCGAACAAGCACGCGCGTTGACGGCATGGATCACTCTATTGAGAGCAAAGCTTCGTTCCAAAGTCGGTGCCCACGCAGATGTGGTATGGTAGGTACGCTAGTCTTGGGTCGTTCCGCGCGTTGATGGCAACGCAAGGTACGACAGCGTGATCGTCAGTGGGGAGTTGAGGTACCAAAACAGACTCAATTATTACAACTTGCCATTCTTCTTGGCTTCGGATGCGCTTTTCACCAACTACTTCGTGAGGAATGTTGCTATCCAAGATCACGCGAATTGACCGACCATTGCATGCATAGTGGCCTCCTGATTATCCGGCGCTCGGAGCAGGATACTTCCTGACCATCGATCCAATTCTGTTGGGCAATCAACCCACAGTCGAAAGTGTCCCATCGAGAGTGAAAACCCTGCAGTCGGTTTTTACAGGTGTTGATGTCTGGGGACGCGGTCAATATGGTGGCGGAGGATTTAACAGCTACAGAGCCATCACCCATATCGATCCACAATCTCTTGGACTCAGCGTCGCGCTCTTTGGACCGGGATGGACTTGGGAATCTGAACAGGACAAACGTGGTTGGCATTGGGAACGGTGGTGGGATTTCGAACGGAAACTCTGGATCGGCCCTCCTCACTCCGGCGAAATAGTACCGGTTCCCGATCCTCCTCCGCTCCCTGATAAATTCCCACCTTACAACGAAGGTCCATTCAAACCTTTGAGCACGTTTTTCATGGATACCCCACCCCCTGATCCAGCCAAATATGCGTTCTATACTTGTTTTTCTCCTGGTGTTGGCTGGTCTTGGTTTGTTGATGGGATCAACGTCTTGCAGACAGAGCAAGGCTGGACGGATATCGACAAGCAGTGTTCTATTGGCAATCTCGCCTGGCCCAGACCCACTTTGCAATGGGAGGGAGACGAAAGGGACGAGGACCTACCTACGGCATCAACCGCGTTTGATATGACGGACGGATGGAACGGTGGTAATTCCCTGAAGCTTTCAATCGCTTGTGGTGGCAGTGATGCAGATGATGCGTTCTTCCGGTGTATCTGGTTACCCGTTCAGTCCTTGACAGTTAGCCCTGGGAGGTCCTACGAAGCTTGCATTGTATACAAATCCGGCTCAGATGAGAATGTCGACCTTGACCTTACTATCATGGTCAAATCTCTTTCTGTAAAGGACGAAACCCAACCGACCGTTGGGCAAGCCGTTCTCACCGATCTTCCGCACGGCTGGTCCAAGCAAGAGCTGATATTCACCCCGAAGTCGACCTTGGGCCCGACATCGATTGCCGTTGGCCTCGTAGTCGGTTTCGTAGCGAAAGATCCCACTTTACCCTGTAACTTCGTATTATCTCTCGGCAAGCTCGCAGTATACCCTTCCCCCCCAACTCCACCGATATCAGTGAGCTCGCCCCGCATTCTATGGGCTCATTTTGCCCCCGATTCCGCCACAGATTCCTTAGCTAACTTGGCCGGTATTCTGACTTGGGACACCGCACTCTCCTTTCCGCCAATGACCCCGATAAACCCGTACATCAATAATCATCCCGAGAACGCGCGCCCTGCCTGGATCCTAGACGACGCCTTATTTCAGTCCCCTGCCTTTCTCTACTTCAATGTCTATGTCTCTGCCTACTCAACCGATACCGATTTTTTGGATTCGTCCTCCGCCACGTTCATCGGGACCACTGGGTTGGACGGACATGCCAACCGCTTGTACATCGAACCGCAGTGCCTGCCCCAGGGGTTGGAAGGGAAAGTGTGTCTTAGGTTTCATGTCCAAGGTGTCACAAATGTCGGAGAGGTCCTTCCTTGGGAGAGATGTGCCTTTGTGGACTATAGCGTCAAGTCATGAACACCGCCAGCTATTCCTCGGAGAGGTCTTAGCGGCCATATCCTTGGCACCCGTAGGAAGAAAGACATGTTGTATTAGGTATTATGTAGTACGGAAACAAATGCTCTGCGGCAGGATACACTTGACATACACAACACGAAACGTAAGTATGCACACACCGAACTCAACGTGTCAGGAAGGAATGCAACATCAAACATTATATGAAAGACGTCCGAATATAAAGATCGCAAAGTAACCGGCTCACACGTCTTTAACAAGTCTCTGAATTTCTTCAACGCCTTCATCGACTGCCCAGAACGCTCCCCATTCATCCCCGACACGGGAGGTAGTGTCAGCGGCGTCAGATTTAGGCCCCGCGGTGAGCGACGTGCACTGCTTGAGATACTTCTCTTTCATCTCTTTGTCCACCCTCTCCGCTTCCCTTGCCTCCTCGCTACCTCGCCATATCGCGAGCTCCAATATACGTCTTACTATGGTGCGCAGAAGCAGGTATCCATGTGACGCGAGGAGCGCAACCAGGAGCGCCTGACCAAGCAACTCTTTCGTCGCCGCCAGCCCGTTGCGCCCATGTCCATGATGATGGTGGTGAACATGCAAACCAACATCCCCGTTCACGTCCATCTGAGTGATAATTTCGTGATCAGGAGGACGGAAAAGATACACGAGTGCCGAATTGGTAAGCGCAGAAACCCAGGTCAGGAACGATAGCGACTCCAGCCAGGGCCCAATCGTGTCCGTGCGTACAGGTATCGGCCGCCTCGCGTGTGTCGCAATCTTAAAAGCGTCAGAGCGTGCCTCTATATAATTGTTAAGCAACGCCATGAGAGGTGCCAATGACCAAATCGTCGACCATAATGCGATGTAGCCAAACTGCGTCACCATCTCTCCATAGTCTTCAAAAACTTCGTATTCTGGGCGCGTCACCTCGCTCCGCACGATTTCAAGGAACTCGCGTTCTTCTTTGGTCCGCTTTTCCTGGACTTGGCCCTGGTGTTGTCCGTGAACGGAATCGCTGTCAAAGGCAACACGTTTCTTCTTCGCCTTTCCATTGCGAAAGCTTTTTCCACTCCGGAAGGACTCGACAGCCCGCAGGACGTAAGGCAACCCGATCTCCATGAAGTTGCCCACCACCTGGTTCGTGACGATAAAGGCGAACATCTGCTCTTGTAATCTCGAAGGGTTCAGCTTTTGTCGCGCATTTTCCCTATCGGCTTCGAACAGGTTGAGTGCGGTCACCTTGCCTGCCACTTTCTCTCCTCTACCGCCACCCGAACCGACCTTGATGGTATCATTCAAATTGATGCTAAACCGTTCAAGGATAATGGCTGCGTGACGGCTTCCAGAGAAAATATACCGTTGCACAAAATGCATGACACTTTCCCCGAAAGGCACATATACGAATGCGGACAGCGCTAGACCGAGGTATGCGTTCATGGCGGAGAGCGTGAAGACCTTGATAGCCAGCGAATTACTGTGGCTCGATTGGTGTGCGTGGTTCTCCCAATCCGTGAATCGCCTTGCATGTAACTTGTAACTAGCCATGACCTTGGGCACCAATGCCATGAACAGGATCGTCGGTGCGAAGGACTGTCACGAAGTGTTAGCAGAGTCGCTCAGCAAAGCGAGCGGTGAAGGCACGGTAATAGGGAGGGTAAACTCACGATTATCTGGTGGCCTGGGCCTTTGTACAATTGCGTTACGAACGCTTCCAACACGAATATCCCCGTCAAAATCACTGCTAGGACGCTCGCGAAAAGCACAATAATAGGTACACTTGCAATCCTTCGAAATTCTTTCTTCCACCAAGGCAGGCCAGGACGATAATCTGCCCTTCGTTTTTCGACCCGGAAGGACCCACGAGTACACCACCTCACCGAGAGAATACGTTCCTGAAGAGCCCACCACTCGACGAATACGACAGACCATATCAGAAGGAGGGAGGAGTATAGTGCCGAGTATGGAGTCCCGAAAAAGTAAAACACGAGGCCGAGCACAGCCGGGAAAATGAGGGCACGCGTGTAGGCCGTCAGGAAAAAGAAATATAGGGCAACTGAGTCGCCAAACTGGCGTAGTTGTCATAACATTGGCCACATTGGATGAAGAGAATATACCTGATCCCTGATCTTGTCGAGTTGCACTGATGCAATACGATGCCTTGTCCATAATCGTATCCAATGTTCGTTGAAGTCGTGGTCATGGAGCGCCATAACGGACTCGACAAGGTCCCATTCCTTGCATTTGGGTATAATACCAAGACCTCCATCTGGTGGAGTAGATGTTATAAACGAATGCACTAGACGTATTCTGTCAGCTGGTGAGAGTGGAGCCGCATTCAAGTCCTCCTCTACGGACGGCAACTTCGACATAGGCAGACCGTACAAGAAGTCAGAGTACCTGTAGAGTCAAAAATAAACAGGATTTCCGTCCCGTCACCAGAACTGGGGGCATACCGCTCGCAATGCACCAGCCTAGATAGTACATTCTGAGGACAAGTGACGAGTATGAGTAGTTGATCCTGATTTTCCCCGCTCCTCCCGACTGCTTTGAGACCCGCCCTGTTTAGTGTGTCGATCAGAGCAGTGTATTGTCGTTCGGCTTTCAGTGCATTCTGGCGCAGTTGCTCCTTCGATAGGGACGCCACCTTAGGTGGGGTGACACGAAAAACGATGACAAGGTCTACATGAGGTGGCATATTCGCCACGGAAACGAACCTCAACAGTCGCACCAGACAGTGAGCAAGATGCACGCAAGTTTGTCCTGTACGGCGCTTGACGTAGCCAACTACGACTATCGAACACTTGAACATCCAACCTTGCGCTGTTGACGCTTGTTTGCAGCACTACTGGCGAGGAGGAAGAAAGGTGAGTTCTTCGTACATACACAGACGACACTTCAATGTAGGTAGCTAAGACTAGCAGAGCATTGCTTCGGCATGCCAGAGAAATGCCACACGGATCCCAGCGCATGCATTTTTGAAAATTTTGAGCCGATCATCAACGCGCATATGGGTGGTAACTGTGCTGACCACGTTGCGCAGCCCGCTGTGGGCCGACACCTGGCCCACCAGGTCCACCAGGTCCTCCGGGTCCTCCTTGTGCTCCACGGGGTCCCCGAGGAACATTGGGTCCCAGGCCATTCGGGCCAGTTGGAGGTCCACCTTGCGAGGCTCCTTGGCTACCTCTGCCCATTCCACCACCTGACACACCACCTCCACCACCCATTCCTGTCCCTCCACCGCCCATTCCGCTTCCCATACTACTGCCCATAGCACCGCCCATACCCATACCTCCCATACCTCGCCCCATCCCGCCCATTGCTCCCCCAAAACCTCCTCCAAAACTGCCTGCACCCATACCTCCCATCATAGGGTTCATACCCATACCTCCCATCATGCTGGCGCCACCTGCAAGCTGAAACATCCGGGTGTACAACGCCGCCAGAGCCTGAGGGTCAAACGGAGTGTTGCCTGCAGATGGAGCGGTCATCCCAGTACCCATACCAGCTGCAACATTCGTGGCACCGCCTGTACTAGCACCGGCACTGAAACTCCCACCACCACCCTGCGCGTTAAATCCGCTTCCTCTCGTGTCTTCATTGAAATTGTCACGCTGATAACGCGGTTGTGCTAATTTAACATCAATCTAAGAAACCCATGGGGTCAGTAAGGAGACCAGAGAGGACTTTTATCTCGCCTCACAAGTTTACCATCAATCTCCAATTTGCCGAACCCCAGAAATGGTGTTACGTCTGTATCCTCAAATGATACAAACCCGAAGCCCTTGCTTCGTCCAGTCTCACGGTCGAGCATGACCGTAGAATCAATAACCTTGCCGAACTGGGAAAAGAAATCCCTCATGGATTCAGACGTGACGCTACCAGGTAGCCCGCCAATAAAAAGTTTGGTAGCGCGCTGGTGCTCCTGACGAGGTATTGCCCGTTTTGGATCGATCTGAATAACGTTTTAGCAGTCATGAGCGTCAAATTCTTCTTCGTTCCATGTCAGGAATGGGTTAAGAGACATACGATTTTGCCGTCGAGAAAATGCTCTCGGACCATAACCGCGTTAACGCTTGCAGGGTCTTCGAACGTTAAGAAAGCGAAACACCGCGAACGTCCGGCAGCATCGCGCATGATTGTGCATGCATCTACTTTACCGAACTGCGAAAAGTAGTTCCTGAGGGACTCTATTCAAAACCTATTTAGTGCTACTGAGCGGTACAGAAAATTGATGACGATGTAAGTACCATCGGTTGTATCCCAGTTGAGGCCGCCAATGAACATCTTGCTATAGATAGTAATCCAGGGACCGAACACGCAGCAGCAGCATGGATAGTTGGGTTACGGACGCAGGCACGTCGAAGGATGACGTCGAGAGAGAGAGAGAGACATGCAAAGAGCAAAGTTGCTATTAGTTATCTGTTCAAGGACAGGAGACGTTATAACAGAGAGAAAATGAGAGGACGCTACTGTGTCTGCGCGTTGTGCTAGCCTAGCCTAGGCTAGACGTAGGGAAGTGGATACGGTAGAGCTAGCCTAGTCTTAGTCGACAGAGCTGAGTAGCTAGGCGTGATGACGACGTGACCGACTACAGAGCTAGTTGACTGGTGGGCCAACAATTTCCTTGTGACAACCCCACAAGTTGCGACAGTAGTAGCGACCGCAGAAGATCTGGGTGCGAATTAGTCAAAGCACGACCTCGATGACTCACCCTTCATCCTTCATTTCAGAAGGTCGGATACTCCGTTCTGGGATGTGCGGCCGATCCGACTTGAGACTGTCGGTGGGTTGGGGCTGTTGATACGTGGGAATCTGTTGTGGCGTTGACGAATAGGACGTCGGACTTGAGTGAGTGGGAATGGGTTGATACGTCGGCTGGGTCGTAGGTTCCGACTTCGGTCGTAAAGTAGATATTGTGCTTGAGAGTGGTTCGTGCTTGGCCTCTACCTGCGGTGCCGCGGTGGATGCAAGTGTTTCTGTCGAGGTCTCCGACGCTTTCTGTACGTCAGCCTTGGTCTCGCTCAACTCGACGGCAGTAAAGTCAGGCTCGTCGTTTCCGTATAAGTCTGTAATCAAAGGCATGAGTCCACTTGCGCTCTATCAGCAATGGCGACGACATACCACCATAGAGGTCAGCATCGAGCTCGGACATGACGACGACGGCGCAGTGAGGTGGTGGTCAGAAAACGAAAAACGAAATAACGAAAACAGCTTATGTCATCATTTGTTCCCTTCCTATTTCCCACGATGGGTGCTGGCACAGCCTTCGCAGAAAACGTTTCGATGCAGGACCGCGAAGTCGTCGGGATACTCGGTGAATGAGCTCCTTTGGGCCGTCGGAATTCGCTGACTCCCCCCAGCCCTTCAAGGCGCGTTCATCGAGCACCAAATAGCACTTCAAAAGATCCCATCGGCAAGAAAAATCATCGTATGCCCTGTTCGTACTCCAGAGGATCTCGCAAAATGTGGTGCCTTGATAATACCGGGCGGAGGCACGTCGTGTAGTTCCTCCAACGACTCATCGTCCACCGATCCCTCATAGAGTCAACCACCATCGCCCTGCTAGCGAAACTGGCTGGCCTTCTCGAACCACTACGGCAATTCTCCAAGTCAAAACCCATTTGGGGGACATGTGCAGGCGCCATCCTCCTTGCTCAGGTGGTGGAGAACACTAAGCGGGGCGGACAAGAAGTCCTTGGAGGTGTATCTGTGACAGTAGCTAGAAATGGATGGGGTTCGCAAGTACGAACATCACTTTTCCGGGCGTCGATGGTGACTTAGGACGGACGAACTAGGTCGAATCCTTCGAAGCGCCTCTAACTGTAAGTGGCTTGGATAATTCGGAGAAACCGTTTACTGGAGTCTTCATCCGTGCCCCCGTATGCTGTATTTTGTGGCGTTTTGGTATGCATCTGATTTTACCCGATTCAGGTCGTCCTCGCCCTTCACCCCCGTCCTGATGTGCCACCGATACAAGTCGTAGCTCGTTTGCCACTCGGGTCTGTCCCAGCGTCGCAGACCACACAACTTCAAGCCGACCCCGACGACCCTCGCATTGTTGTGGCAATTCGCCAGGGAAGGCATCTGTTGACGACTTTTCACCCTGAACTCACGACAGACGGTCGGTTCCACGAATATTTCGTACAGAGCTGCATATTTTCGTCGCACTCGATATGAGGGTTCAGCCATTCACGTTGTAGACAAGCTGCATTAGACTTGTAGAGGACAGTAGATGTGTATTGTTTGCGACTAATTGGTCCTTGACTTCCATGACATCATTGGGCAGTCTGTAATCGTGGGTCGCATGGTGCAAACCTCGATCATCTACCTGTGACGGTCCAAGGCAGGCATCAACCGCATTCTTTCTTCTGAGATGGATTCATTGCCGGTCGACACGTCCAATCCTGCAGTAAGGGATTACCTCGCTCTTATTCGGTGGGTGCCTTGTTTATTTGGACGTGCTCAGCGTACAAATGGACTGGACCCCTCGCAGTCTTCAGGTCCTCACCCCACTCTCACTCCTCATTAATATCGTCGCCGTGTTGGTGTGTGCAATGATCGTGAAACCGACGATCGGTAGGTGTTAATGTAGTGCTCGAACTTCGACGTTCGTCTTACATTCTCGTGATTCTAGGTGACATAATAAAATTGTACCCGACCTCGATTACCTTCCGTCCTAGCTTCGTGGCGGTCTACGTGATGGTGATATATGTAGCGCAGGTCGGATATTGCGTTCTGCTTGTTTTCGCTAGAAAGGCTGAGACGAAGGTAAGCACGTCAAATATACTGATCTGCGATTTTGAGAGCCTTTGTCGTGTTTACCACAGAAAGCTCTCGTGAAAGCAGTAGGCCTTTCACTGGTCCTCGCCAATTGGACGATGGCTTTCTGGGCAATAGCATGGGTAAGTCATGTCCTTTTGATGGATGTGAAATGTAGTTCACATACTTCAAAAAGGTGATGCGACTGTTTCTCCTTTCGACGATATTGTTGGGCATTCTTGTAGTCCTTCTGGCGTACTCCAATGTCGTCCTCCTGGTCTATCATACTCCGACGACCGAGCGCCCGCTCGACATGATGCTCATACATGCACCACTTCGCTTTTTTTTCGTTCTCCCGCTCTCGTTGATGTTTCCCTACTCGCTATTGTAAGTGATTCAACACCTTGAACGAATTCTAACACTAAAAATCCCCTTTTAGTATCACGTTGGGTCTCACGTATCCACCCAACCATCCCGAGTACTACGATCGTTACGCGTGGCCGGGTTTCGCCGTCGTTCTCTCGGCGAACCTGCTTGGATTGGCAGTGATAGCCATCGGAAGGGACATCACCTGGGCTATCGCAGCAACCTGGATATGCGTCAGCGAGTGGAGCGCAAGGCCGAAGCCCATGCCAGTCTATGTCAGTAGTCCCGTAACTTGTGTCGGATACCGTTGAGATTGATGCGACCTGCTGATATAGTCGACCACGATACTGTTCACCGTGCTTCATCCTCTCACTCTGCTCGCAACTATTATGTACCACTTTTTCTCCCGGGGACGTCGTGGGTCCATCGCATTGCCACCTGATGACGACGATCATCATAGGCCGGTTCGGAGACCGCAGGAGGTGGATTCAAATGCCTGGCCGTAATAAGCTTTTGTTTCCCAAACGGTGTAATAGCGGGGATGCCTCGGATATATTCCGAGTACGCTTGGAATTCTGTAGCAACTGTATATGAGATTGGACGAATCACCTAGCACCGTAGCGAAATGTTCCTGTAATGTACTGCTTTTGTTTGAGTATCACTATTATTAGGGAATAAACTTGAGAAAAATGGCGACCAACGTCTGAGGAGGTGTGGCTACTGTGAGAGTGACATGTGGCTGTGTCGTGTTGAGTGTGTTTCTGTATCGGGCAATGCCAACTCGTGACCCGAGAATTTTTGTGATTGGCAAGCCACAGCGACGAACTCCACTGCGTTTGTAAAACGATGGCCCATGCAGACCATACTCGCGACCCATGGTACGTGGAATCTGGATGCCTGGTGCTATGCTAACTTGGTGTTTCTGCTCCAGCCCTTGGGTAATCCTAAGTGACTTCGGTGGTGCCTTTGCAATGGGTGCGGTTGGCGGTTCTATCTGGCACGGAATCAAAGGTGCTCGTAATTCTCCAAGGGTAAGTCTACGCAGACTCTCTTATAACCCGGAGCATCAAAGTACCGCGCTCTAGGGTGAACGGCTAGTCGGTGCTATTTCAACCATCAAAGCTCGTGCGCCAGTTACCGGAGGAAATTTCGGCGTCTGGGGTGGCATGTTCTCCACTTTCGACTGCGCGATCAAGGGGTGGCGACAAAAAGATGATGCGTGGAATGCCATACTATCTGGTTTCATGACTGGTGGTTGCCTGGCTATACGAAGTGAGTTTCTCCTTGCCGGCTACGTGCCTGTCCAGATAGCGGTCGCCGCAGCACTTGTTCCTTTGATGTTTTGCTAACGCATCGCTCTTAGGTGGCCCAAAATCTGCTTTGGGGTCCGCCGTGGCGTGCGGCATCCTACTTGGCGTTTTCGAAGGTGTTGGTGTTTTGCTCTCGCGAGTATTTAACGAAGGAGCAAGGCCACAACTACCCCCACGTAAGTGTTCTAGCTAGGGAAATTCCTCAGCGTGTATATTAAGAGCATGTTCACTTTAGTGCCAGAAAACATAACTCCCCAGCCCACGCATTCATAAGACAGATTGCATTAGACGTATCTTACATTTAATCCATTTACCCTTCTCTCTGCATTGGAGGACACCCTTGAGAAAGGGGAGTGCTTGTGTACTTTACTACCATGCAGTTATCGCGCCCTCTAAAATCGAGAACACCGCCGGGGCCACGCAGGAGGGTGTTACACACTCTTCCGTGTCCCTCTTGTCGGCGCCCATCATACCACGAGCGTGATCCTCAAACTCGACACATAACACTCCCAACGCATCAAGCACTGACGCTCCAGAGAGACCGACATGACGTCAGGAAACAGGTTTGTGACTTGGTACGGCGTCGTATGTGCGTCGGCATCCCGACCAAGCATGATCGAGAAAACGTTCCCACCAATAAGTGGCGCCGCGGCGACATATTCCCAGTTTTCAGATAGATGAGTTACTCCTGCAAGTGTTGAACAGACAGCGTAAAGTACCCACCGTATTTGCAATGGACCAGGTAAGCGATAGGTAGGGTATCGGAATGTGCTTGCCTAGACCAAACCAATCGATAACGATCCTCGGACAAAAGACCACCGTACGCGACTCCTAGTAGTGCAGTTGTAACCCATGGCCTTCCGGCGCTCGAAATTTCGATTACAAGTGCTTGGGACACGACGAAAAGGGCATGATGCGCAAGCAGTATGCTCGAGGGAGACGAAGCTGGTTACGTAGCAAGTCTGAGGTGAGGACCGCACGGAGCGCGTTAGCTGCGTAGCACATAGATCGAAACGGAAGATATATATAAAAGACCCTCACCGAATAGCAATCGACCGATGAAATTGCCTACAATCAATGTAGTCCCCGCTGCAGCTTGCCATGTAGAGACTTCCACTTCGTCATATTGCGGGTTTGACTCAGCGAAGAGAGCGAGCGAGATTTCTTACTAAATTGTTGATGTCTGCTTTCACACATCAAGATCAAGGAAACGAAATAAACCAGTGAGAGACGTATGCAAACATACACATGATACCTGCTCCGGTCACTTCGCGGTCGGATTAGACGGGGAACAACAGGATGAGGCCCAAACTTACGAAGCGATATGATGGTGCAGGCGAAGTAGAAGTCCAGAGCATGCTCCCATATATATCCGGCGAGTTATCCAGCTGTGAGCGATTCCAGGTATCCCCCCCTCTAATGTGGAGGACCATCCGTATACGAGGCAGACCACCCAAGGGAGGAGCGCGACTGTCTCCCTCCTCTGTTACATTCACAGCATCGATACCTTGAACGACAACCGATGGCGTTGTTTGCCCTCCAGGTGTATGATCCCGCTGTTCATCATCATCCCTACGACCCAGAGGAAAGTGGTACTGGCCGCACGACGAGCAGCACGAGTGCGGAGAGGGATGTAGTAAGGACGAGAAGGAGCAAGAAAGCCGACGTATCACCGGGGAAGAGAATATTTGCAGAACAGTTGAATATAAGAAAATCGACAGCCCAAGCCTAGAAAAAACGAGAGTGACTGTTGTAGCGCGCTGTGAACGACATATTCATATGTCGGGATAGTAACGGCCACCCGCACAAAAAGTCATCTGGTGAACATCCCGCCGATTCAGGGGAACTTTGGCCGTGCTGTTAATAACCGGAGAATCTCGGCTTGCGTTCGCTTCATTCCAGAGTGTCCAACCAGAAAAAAGGCGAACGTCATAGTGAGTCGGAGCCGAGCGCCTCTGAAAGACTGGAATCCACTATGTGACACCAAATAGGTCCGGACGCATAGATCCACTGACTAGAACGGCATAAGCGTAGTCTCAGAACATTCATAGGTCGGACAAACAGTTGCCTGTGAGTCCTATAACATGGAGTCTCGTGAGATATGCGAGCAAGCACCTAACTGCGGTGCATATGCTAGGCATTGCAGCGAATCAAGTAATGCGACAGGGCTGCACTCCTCTACCCGCAGGAAAAGACCTGTCAAGAATATCAAAAAGGGAGTTAGACTAACCACGAGAACCACACAACAAACATGGATGCGGGCCGTCAGGCAACAAGTAGAGAATAATCGATCACTGATCATGCCAGTCTAATGGCCATGGTGTGGGGTATGGTTTGGGCGTAACGCTCCCAACCAGGGTCATCGCAGGGCGTTAAGTCGGACCTTGACAGAGACTGAAACTAAGAGGGCCGCGTCCAAACGCTGTATTCAGGCTGGTACCTGACAAGGAAGAGTTCGACTGCCCCCCCACGTCACCGGACATGATAAGTATGGACCGGTTTGTGGAGCCGGCAGCTCCATCTAGGAGACCCGGAATCATGCGCTAACGACAAATGGAAGGATAACGTGAAAGATAGAAGGTATGTAACCCGTTTGTGGAAGTGTCTGACTGGCAGGCGTGCGAAGTTGACGCCAAATCCAGTCAACTCACCCAGATGCGATTCCACCGAGGCCATCCATGAACATCGGTCCGTCCAACCATGGTGCGTGGTGGACCTATCATAGAGAATGCGCTTATCGTTCCGGTAAACGTACAGCGTAATCAAGGCAGGAGTGGAGCTGGCTAAGGCGGGCAAAAGATCATATAAACTCACCATTCGTGATGCCGATCACAGGGAACCATGTATGTCAGCGGTCACCCGTGGATATAAAGACCAGAACAGTAGCTCTGTGACAGTGAGCGGTGCACGTAGGTGCTTTGATACAGCCATGCAGTGGGGTCGGTAGCGGGAGACTGCATGCTGACATTCGCAAACAGCTCGGTCATGTGGCAGGTCAGGGGATCAATATGTGAGTGTAAAAGATTTTAACCACTTGAGTGTTGGTACAGGTATATAGTGCAAAAGATTGAACCATGTCAAGTGAACAGCCGCATGGTGTATCTATGTGCTCACGAGCAATCAGGTGAATAGCTACCAAACACAATGAGGAACCAAACTTACGAGTGAAGCCCATGGACTCCACCCTCCACCTGAGCACTCGCAGTGCGAAGTTCGAACCGGATTGAGCCATCCCGAACTCCTCTCTTGAGATCTTCGACACTCCTCACCCCAATATCCTGAAGACTGTGCCGTAGCCCTGCTTGCAAATAGGGCACAAAAACTTTGACACTGCCCTTGTCCGGCACGTCGCCCGAAACACCCTGCGCGACTTTGACAGTCGAGTTTTCGGAAAAGTAGCGAGTTGTCGCTGCATTCTCGTGCGGAACGCTCTTGGGAGGACATGGTGCATGGTTCGTAGATCCGGGCTTGCCGTTAGCCTGTGGGGATGGACCGCACATCCCGGCTTCCATAGCTTCCAAGCTTCCCATGCCTCTGTACGCCTTGACACGTTTTCCATTGTGGTAGAAGTAGTCGCCAGGCGCTTCCGTCGTGCCTGCGAGTAAGCCACCCATCATAACGGCACTCGCTCCCAGTGCGAGTGCCTTGACAACATGTCCTACATTGCCAATACCGCCATCGGCGATGACCGGAACGCCGAATTTGTTCGCGAATTCCGCAACCGCGTACACGGCGGTAGCCTGTGGACGGCCCACCGCCATGACCTCCTGTGTGATACATATAGATCCACTTCCCATGCCGACACGAAGTCCATCTGCGCCAGCAGCGATCAGGTTGGCAGCCTGTTCGCGTGTGACGACATTTCCAGCAATGACCTCGAGTTTTGGAAACGTTTGCTTAATCCACCGAATCATCTCCAGTTGGTAGATAGAGTAACCTTGAGAAGAGTCGAGAACAACGATATCCAGTCCAGCTTCAACCAGAAGACGAAGCCGATCTCGATCGTTGGGACGAGTACCGACAGCAGCGGCGGCGTAAAGCTGCGTGTGGGTGGATGGCGACACGACATGATCAGGGATGAAACCGTTCTCATGCCTCTTCACGGCTCGGACCATGGCCGCTTGGTTTTCGGCAGGTTGATTATGATGGATAACGCCAATACCTCCCAAGAGCGCGAGACTGACTGCCATATCGGTCTCCGTGACAGTATCCATGGGGCTACTCATGAACGGTGTTTTCAAAACGATATTGCGGGTGATCCTGGATTCAGTTATCACGTCCGAGGCAGGAAAATCGATCTTGCCCGGGAGTAAGAGGAAATCATTATACGTAAGACCACCGTGGACACGGCCATTCATAAGCTCCTGGGACGGACAAGCCATCGGGGGACGCGTACGTCTCCAGATGAGCAACGGCGTCGGCTGGGTCAAGAAATTCTAAGGAGGTGGTGGGCATTTTAGCCGGCGGGAACTAAAAAAAACTCGCATGTCTTATACCGCGTTTGGAGCGGAGATTGAAAACGGCTGGGACTATTGTTACTATGCAAACGATGCTAGAGCAAATAATGCAGTGGCCTTGCACTCCCGCCCTTCTAGCAGCTTCTTGGCCATCGTGGAAGACGGCTTGGTACACATTCTCTGGAAAGAACTTGCTACAGTTAGTAGCAGTGGTTTGTTTGGCGACGGCTTTGGAAACAAACAACCGTATGCTAACGTAATCCAAGTGCTCACCCCAAGTGTTCACCGTCCCTAAAGACCTAATCAAACCGTCAAAATGAAGGCCACGACGACACCGTCGACCGTCGCACATAACTCTATGCCTCCGCCTTCAACTGCTTCGAACACTCGAACATCT
>JANFAB010000359.1:0-27625 GCA_024613165.1 Pisolithus albus | reverse complement strand
CAAAGGCTGTGACCTCGATCTCTGCGCCTGTAGGGAGGACGGGAAGGTCCAAAGCACGTGGTTCAGCCGGCATATCTGCGGCACCCTCGCGTTCTGGGTCAACAGTACCAGACCTGCACCCTACCAAGGCTCCGACGAAGATGCGAAATGTAGTAGCTGGCCCTGCTTCGGAGGCCGGTCATGAGTCGGATGCCACTACTGCGCCTGAACCTGCTGCCAATTACATGGAATCTTAGCTGTTTGACTATTTTCGTTTGGTTGTTCCGACGCTATTTATTTTACTGTTACTTGGATTGTGCTGCCAGCAAATGTCTAATCGAGTTATGTAATGTTGTCTTGAACACGTCAGCACCCTCTGCACAGGGGTGAGATACCAAATTTAGTGACATTCGGTATGGCTGGCACTTTACCTTGCACGCAGTTGGTTGTGGTCAACCTATCAGGCATTCGATATTCACCTCTGAACAACAGGACGGGCGTTCCTGTCCTCGTAGTGCTCGATTATAACGATGGTGGCCAGGGCCAGAGATGTGGCTGCCAACGAACGCGATGTCAAGTCCGGAGCTGACGGAAGGGGAACTTCTCGTCCTTCGACGAAAGCAACAGAAAGACGTGAGTGGAACGCATAACATGTCGTGCTAGTTGTCTAAATATATGGCCAACAAGTTGCTCCTCAGCAGCCATACGCTTCCGATCCCAAGTATAAGAAGTACACCCAGCAGGTCGAGAAGTGTCTGAACGCGTTCGATAATGTTCACGAATGGGCAGATTGTATCTCGTTTTTAAAGCAGCTTCTCAAGGTACCTTTATACCCGACTCACGGCATCGCATCTGACCGACTATGGTTCTCTCAGACTTTCCAGTCCTACCTGCAATTCAAAGAGATCCCACACAAGTTAATCGTCGCAAAACGTTTGGCGCAATGTCTGAACCCAGCACTCCCCGCCGGCGTGCACCAGAGAGCTCTCGACGTGTATACACACATTCTATCGGTTCTCGGGGTGAGAGGAATCGTGTTCGTTGCTATACCGCGTCACTTACGGGGGGTGGCAGACCGAGGGGCTGAAACATGATCTTCCACTTTGGTCTTCGGGATTATTTCCGTTCTTTGAATACGCATCGACTTCAGTCAAGGTATGTGCCGCACTCGTGCACACAACCGGTTACTCATCTCAGTCGTGCGCACCTCAGCCCACTCTACTAAACCTTTATGACACATACTACCTACCTTTACAACACGATCTGCGTCCCGTCATGAAATCCTTTATCCTTGCCTTGTTACCTGGCCTTGAGGAGGAGACAGGGGAGTTCTTTGACAAGGTGTGGAGTTAATGCTTACTCCACTGGTGACGTGACTGCATCGCAGACACAAGGTGCTTGGTCTATTAGATCGATTAGCGGATACCGTGTCTCCGGTATTCTTCACTCAGAACCTATGGCTCGTCATGATCACGATGCCTCCCGCCAGAGGATCAGCCCTCAACTTCTTATTGCGTCGCCTCCCCGCACTACACGGAGAAAATGGTATGTTCTCATTGAACTGGGTGTTTACGAGGCTGAGCATTTGTAGACATCACGCATGTTGTTGGACGGGATATTGGTCTAATGATTCGAGCGTTCTCTGCCACGCTCGAAGACGACAACCTGCTGGTCCGCAGGAGTGCTTTAGACATTCTACTGCAATCGATGCGTATGGATAGTGCTGCACTCAAGGGTGCACAGCCGGAAGATTGTGCAATTCTCATGAAGGCAGCCACCAGTGTTGTTCTCCGTCGTGACTTGTCTCTCAATCGACGGTTATACACTTGGCTGTTAGGGCCAGATGACAAAAGCGAGGCGCAGATCGTATATCTGAGACAACACGGTTTGCAACTCCTGAGCACTACTTTGAAGGTGACTGGTCTTTACGATATGCCATTCCGGTGGGGATATTAACTTGTTCAACTAGAATGAAATGTTCACTCCTTCCGAAGAATACGCCGAATCCAGACCTTTTAAGATCTTCATTTCTCTTCTTGATAAGTGGGAAATAGGGTCGCCATTAACTGAGGTCTTGATTTACGATGCCTTGAAGGCTATTCGTCAACACATGGAATCAAAGTCGATTACTAGTAGCGACGTGTGTCGAGATCTTCGCACGTGTACTGCCAGTCACTGACTTATCGTCTAGGTTGCTATGACAGCGAGCACCTTGCTCGAAGCTGTGGAGCCCAGTATTCTGTGGAAGCAATTGCTGCGTTCCATTCTTTATTCCATCGACGACGGCAAGCAGCCAGAGGTGTGTTAATTGACAATATACTTCTTCCCGTTGTGACAGGAACTACAACAGGCGATTCGCTTGACCCTTTTCCTTCTCCGCGAGCTTCCAGTGCATGATGACGAAGTTCGGAGTGTACATCTTCCCATTGTTTTTGCGGCGCTTGTGGAGAAACTACTGGTAAGACCATTCGCACGATCCGAAGGTTGGAACTTACCCCACTCAGACTCATATTCAAGAAAATAATTCTCGCGCAACATCCTTGACGGTCTGGGAAACCTGCGTTCTGCAACAAGAAGTCCTACAAATAATGATGCCAGAAGCTCTGCAGCAACGCCCCAAACTCAGTGACATTGAACTTCAAAAGTCCTCCACTTCTTCCAGTCCGCTTATATTTGCCACAACATTTTATGGCCTTGACCCACCCATCATTTCGAATTACCATCCGGCAGCACCCGTAACAACCGCTGTTGAACAATTACTCATGTTGTGTCAGATATGTTCCAAATGCATGGTGCAAACGCAAGGTTCAGGAGCTGACTTGAAAGCGACATTCTCCCAATTACTCTCTACGCTTACGCGGCTCGTCGAACTTTCTAATGTGAGTCCTGATGCAAGCCCCGACGCTTCTTGTGTGCCCCCCAGTTGGCTTGAGGACATGTTAGATTGCCTGGATATGGAGGTATGCAATCAGAGCATGTATTTTGACGTGTTTTTTAATTAATCCCCAGAACGTTGGCTTCTCTCTGCTTGACCACGGCATAACTCTCATTATTGTTCTTCATCGTTCTTCGAGACTACTGCCAAGCGCTCCCGTTGACCAGAAGCTAGTAGTCGGCCGAATGGTAAAGAGAGTGAGTTGACCGTATCGTTCTCTCACGCGCGTTTTGGTGTTTAGTATGACAGCTCTTTAGGTTTCTCCGACCCGACTGTGCCATTTACCACGTGCGCGCTGTAGATCTGGTTTGGACTCTCGAGTCGTCCACTGGTCACCATTACGTTGAATCTATCATCGCTCAAAGCCTCAATTCGCCCAATCTTCGTAGCTTGCAGGAAGCGTTCGAGGCCTTCGGAATACTCTGGAGGCTAACAGGTAAGCCATCAGGTTTGATTATGGAATATTGAGCGGAACCCCTTATGAGCAGAGGATGAGGTTTCCCCCGGTTTCCGCTTGAAAGTTCCTATGATGATAGTGCTGGATACTCTCCGACATGAACAACCCAGCATACGGCGAGCTGGCGAGACGTGGATGCGTTGTAGTCTCAGGTCTTATGCGAGGGTTTTGGAGCCTATTATCTACGATCTTATCGACCCAACCATTCGTCGGAAGCCCTGCCGGACCAAGATTAAAGGGAGAGAGGTTCAGGGTTATATATACGAACAAGCGTTCGATCAGCGCTATGTCCATCACCTTCTGGAAGTGCTCCTGGCTATTGCGCAGTTTGGTGGCCAAGGATTTGCAAAGACGGCCCGGAGCTATCTAATTAGTCGGTCGAACCACAAACCACTAGTCCACAGGCTTGGAACAGGTATGCATCTTTTCTCCCTGCCTGATGTCGGATCACACATCTTCAATGTAGTTCCTATCGATCCAACTGCAAATTTTCTTGATGCACTGGTTGAGATACTTTCACGGTGCGTCTCACCGTTCTCCGCCAAGCTTCCTGCATCTGATTTTGGATGTAGTTTCATCCAGTCGGAACCGAAAGAACAGCATGAGTCAACGACGGGTCCTTTGAATATCAAAATACAATCGGCATCTGTTGACCTGCTCCATGCTATCGTTGCACGAGGCGAATTTGACTACCTCTCCCTTGAGGTATTGGAACCCGTCGTGATTTGCAAGCTATACTTCACAGTACACTTCCGCCGGCTCGACCTGCAAATCAAGTTACTCCGCATTCTTCATTCACTTATCTCCGCCTCGACGGCTCATCTTGCGCAAGTAAATGTTCTTCGCTCGGAGAGCAGCGGTTCAGACACTGGACCAAGGACATACACCATGAATCCTCTTTTAACTCAGACGCTCATAGATGGCATTTCCCTTCCTCAAAATCGCGTGATGTTGCAACATTGGCTCGACTTCGTGTTAATGGCAATCCAACAATTCCACCCGACCCTCCAGGGAATTATATCACCAATAGTCGACTGTCTGTGTCGGCAACTTCGTGCATTTTTAATCGATGCTCTTCAAGCCAGCCAACCCGACTCCACGGTTTTTGGAGTTGCTACTGATGCAGAATTCATTATGCTGCTCAATGCCATGGAACGCCTACTTATCCTCGGATTGACGAGTCAGGCAGAACTGAGTCAACAAGATGAAGACTTTCCTCAGCACGAAAAGTCCGCAACCGAAAGCAGCGGTATTCTAGGTCTTGTCTCCAATGTTTTCACTGTGGATAGCGCCTCTTCGCAAACTGATGACCAGCTTGCTGTAAGTCCATGTCAGCGATTTTGGCATTCTACTGAGTCCCATACAGCCTCGTTCTCCTGGTTACCGGTCACTACACGAAGGTATCCGTGTTCTGTTTGCCATTTGGATCAATCTCGTGTGGACGGCTCCTAGTTCTAGACGCTCTGAGGATGGCTCGTTGTCGGTTATATATAACCGGACACGAGCACGATGTGGCCGAGCGCTCGAACACCTTTCTCAAGCATATCCAAATGAAGTGCTCGAATCCCTGGTTATATGTTGGGATCGCGACCTCACATTGTACTCTCGTGACCCGAAGCTAGCGGAGGATGCCGCTTTCGAACTAGTCGACACCCTCATTTCAAGCGCTCACTCCGCAGTTCACATGATATGCGAGAGCATAGCAGCAAGAACTCCAGGGCTCCCGAGTGGAGGTCGAAAGTATACCAATAACAATTTGTAAGTGGGGTGATTCTCTTTCGATGCAGCCTATGGATACGACCCCCAGGTCCGATGGTACTCTTCTCAAATTTCTTGAGCAATATTTGTCTCGGCTGGAGGGCCCTCTTGCTCTTCAAGTTTGGGGTCGATTCATCCAACTTGCGAAAGACGTCATTTCTAATGTTCGAGAATTTCGCGCACAGACGTATCTATTACTGAGGTGCGTGGTTTTGCACGCACCGCGGGACTCTACTTAACTGACTTCATAGATGCCTTTGCGTGCTTGGTGACAAAGTCACTCAAACGACAGCAATGGAAGACAGACGCATCAGGAAGGACCTTCAAGACGTATTTAGTAAATTGCTTGATACTTGCGTCACGTTCACCGGGCGTAGCTCTGAGTCTGTGAGCTGGATCAGACGCACCACGAAGGAATCTATTATGAATGGGCGTTCATCCCCAATGCCACGCGGAGGTAAGCTCGGGATCAGTTGATTCGGGGTGTTACTTAAGACGATATCTCTGCAGTATCCGATCAGAAGGCTGAGGATAAAGCCAGTTCCAGCACGATGTCATTGCCGGACAACGCTAAATCAACATGGGGCAGTGAGTTGCCGCTCCAGGTGTGTACAGATTAATAACGCCGACAAGTTGCCAAACGAGCTTGTGTCGGTAGATCACCAACTTCATTGCGACGACTGTCCTACCTAATTTGCGCAAGTTCCTCCCGGACAACGACAAGATCGCAAGTGCATGTAGCAGTGTCGTGTATTATGTCGTGAATCCGGCAGTAAAAGGGAAGTCAAGGTAAGCTCGTCACCGTATCGCGTCTCCCTCAACCCGTACCTCACACTTATGGACTTAGACCTTTGGACCTGGATCCGGTGGTTGTAGAGATAATCAAGGAAATGACCAGGATATCTGCTGCGCTGAAAGTCTGGAGAGCGCCAGTGATTGATATCCTCTATGATAATCGAGTGTTCGATTCCAACACTGCCGCCGCAACAAGATGGAAACCTGTGGTCAAAGCACTGTTCGACTCCGATAAAACATCATTCGGCGATCTTCTAAGTAGGCGCTATGGGGATTTCTGTGTCGCGCATCTGATACCTTCGTTTCAGGTCGGATAGCGTCTGCACCTTCTGCAAATATATTCTCCAACAGAGAAAATGAGATGCTTCTTCGGTCACTCAACCTCCGACGGCTCTCGTTTGTTTTGTTCACTGGGGAAAAGAATCATTTCGTGACCCAACTACCGAGCGTGCAAGAGAAGCTTGTGGACATTCTACGCAACGTTCCATCTCCGATCGTTCAGAGCGAGGTATATCTGTGCATCCGCGTGCTGCTGTGCAGGCTTTCACCGCATAATTTGACAAGCTTCTGGCCCGTCATTCTCACTGAACTTGTAAGGCCGGTTGTCACTTCCTAGGTGTTCTCTTTTCATCTGTGCCCGGTTTGTAGTATCGCATCTTCGAGCAAATCATCGTGACACTGCCAGTAGACGAATCCGAAGAGTTGCCACTCATTCTGTCAGCTAGCAAGTGCCTGGACTTGCTATTAACTCTACAGACTGAAGAGTTCCAGATGTTGGGTCTTGTTCTTCGTACATGTACCTGCGGTACTGATCAACCTTTTCAGACACCAATGGATATTCGTCACAGATACTGTCGATGCAGTCTATCGACCGGATAACTGGACTCCATACGCCATGTTCGACCGACTGGCTGAAACGGTTACCAACATACCGGTTCCGGAAGCGAAGGTAACGAGTTCCTTGTCGATTTGATATCCTCATTCATATCCATGCGAACATTGTAGGAACGTTCAAAAGCGAGTAGTGGGGTAACTTTCCCCACCTCATCCGCATCTATTAGCTTCCCCTCCGATAGCCAGTCCAGTAAGATGCGACATCCGATGTTGAACAGCCTTCGCCAGATTGACTCGATCCGGGACCTGATACCCTTCTTCTCACATGTCAGCATCTCGTCGTATGAGAGCATCTACGCTACTGGGGGCAACGTCGACTGGGAGGCCGTCGAACAAGGCATCCTAGACGACATGTTTGATGGTCGATGACGCGCGCGAATACTTTGTACACCCAGTATCTCTCGTAATTCGGTTAGTGGAACTTTATCTTGTACATAGTATAGTTGAACTTGGAGATAACTGCGGAGAGCTGCATGTGATAATACCAAGGCCCAGGGAATAGCTGGGGTATAAATATGCCAACCCGACATGCGAACCGAATGGGATGTAAGCACAAGTGGTATATATATGACAAGATGCAAGTGATCAGAAGTCACCCCAGCTGCGACGGAATTTATACTGCATTCGTTCCTGGCCCATGAGACGCTATCTCATGCATTGAGAAGTGAACCACACATGCTTACCTTGTAGGGCACGTTTTTCCTAGAAAGTGTGCGTGAGCGTCGTCGAGTATATATGCAATGTCGACTCACCTAAGCCTCTCCGCAGGAGACTTTGGTTGTTTGTAGCCCTGTTCGCCAGTCCCCCACTCCGACTGGGTGGTGCTCTCCTTGTTGATGTCCTTAAACCTCACGGAAGGGTCCTGCTTCTCTGGTGGGACACCTCTCGTAATCTTGGGTCTAGGCGCAGACTCGGCAGGTGGGCGGACAGGCGCTTGTTCATGCGCACGCATGGCCTCCTCCACGGAGATGCCTTGGTATCGAGCTTCTCGTTCATACTCTTTGCGTTCGATAGTGTCGTGATGAGAGAAGTGCTCTATGTCTTCGGGGTGGTTGTACGATTCTTCGGTTTGTGTTTCCGGAGTAGAGTGGTACTGTTCTATAAGAAAATAGGTAACGCATCAAGGTCCACGGGTTGTCGCGTTCAGTACCTTCGTGATGGAGGAAAAACTCTATCAGACAATGGTATGAGTGAGAATCAATGGAGATGATACAGACAATGGGGTTGGCTCACCGCTCTCGACGTCATAATGGTGGCCTTCTGCACCCATGTTGTCAAATGTAGGCAGACTCGTCAACCCTGCAGCAGCGAATTCCTCGGGTGTTACCTTTCCGTCGCCGTCTTTATCCAAGGCCTTGAGGACCGTCTCGACGATGTGGTCGGCTTTCTTCTTATGCTCGACTTCGTCCTAACGGGGATGAGAATTCGCTCAGACAGGGGTAATTCGACAGCGTGCATTACCCTGGACTTCTTTTGGGAGTAGACGTGGTGGACACCGTAGATGGCTTCTATTTCCTCTCGATCCCACACACCATTTCTACATGGCTGATTAGCCGTGCAAAGATGAGAAAACAGAGGGACCGTACTGGTCAAGGTCGTGCAGCTTGAAGAAGCTTTCTACGTCGAACGAGTCTCTGTTTGTGGGACGTCAGAGCGTCAAAACCATGAAACTGAAGCGATATTCCCGCACATGTGGTGCTCGG
This sequence comes from Pisolithus albus, assembly GCA_024613165.1. Lineage (NCBI taxonomy): Eukaryota > Fungi > Basidiomycota > Agaricomycetes > Boletales > Pisolithaceae > Pisolithus > Pisolithus albus. The sequence goes on along the minus strand of JANFAB010000359.1, from coordinate 19,104 downwards.
TGGCCATCTGTGTAATAAGACGAGTGCATTAGCGAATCAGAGCGGTGACTCCCCCGTCGACAGGAAAAGAAATGGAAGCTACTGAAACGTAGTGCTACATACGTGACGAATGGCATAGTTGGCATTCTCGAGCTTGGGGTCTTCTTCGTGAACGCCATGTCCAGCGACGAGCACTGCCAGCAGAATGGGTAGCACCGCCGTCGTCCTCATCCCTCGTCCTTTTGGTGAACTCCGAGGGTCACTAGACTGGTAAACGTGTCTGCCGACCGGATACGGGGTCTGGGACCCCGATCACCTCCCATATCGCGGTCACGTGATGTATCATACGCGAAGACATTCCCTGTAGTGATTTAGACTCGTTATTGACGACGACGAGTGTAGTTGAATGTGATACGACGTCGGACGATGTCCACTGAGACAAACAGCAATGATGCAACGAGGAGTTACTATTTTCTGGTACCTTGATCCTGCTCATCGCTTGTCATTATCGTTTTGGCGCCTAGAGCAAGTGCCACTCTACAGATAACGACATGCAACCCGTTGATAATCCACCCGCGCATCCCTCTCTACCCGAGAGCTCCCATCCTCTTAAGGTCGGATGGTATGGTCTCGGCGCGATGGGCTACTTCATGGCTCGAAACATTGCGACGTCAGGCAGAGCAGCATCGCCCATCTTGGTCTATAATCGAACTGTGGTCAAGGGAGAGAGGCTCGTCGACGAGATCGGCACGTCCGCCGCTATCGTGGCGTCAAGTCCAGCTCAACTCGTTACTGAGTGCGACATAATCTTCACTAATCTCACCACCGACCAGGTGGTGCAGCACGTGTATAGCGATTTCGCCAAAACACTTTCTGTGCGTCGGATTCCCTTCTCACCCCAGAGTTTCGTATATGCGATCAGTCTCATCAGCAGTCGCTGCCGACCGGGTCAAAGACATTCGTAGACACGAGCACGGCAGGTGGCACGACCTGCACATCCCCTGATGGCTAACAAGTCTCCCAGATTTCCCCGTCACTCGCAGGTTAGAGAACGATTTCCTGAAACTGACGGTATAGTGGATGAGAAAATGATGTAGTTGAAATCGACGAACTGTTGAACGGCTTTTCTCACTGCCACTTCGTCGCATCGCCCGTCATCGGTCCTCCCGCTGCCGCGGATGCTGGTCAGCTCACAGTCATCATGAGCGGCGACTACCATTGCAAGAAGAAGGCTACCGATCTTCTGATCCCTGTTGGCAGGAAGATTATTGATCTCGGCGGAAATATTGAAAAGGGTCGGTCTGAATAATCTCTCTGATGGTGACCATCTGAGGGACGAATCGGTGTTTAGCTCCAACGCTGAAACTGGTGTGCAACGGAATGCTCATGAGCGCCAATGAACTATTGGCTGAGGTTCTCACCCTCGGCGAGAAGTCCGGCATCGGTGCTCAGGTGGTATACAGCCTTATGAAAGGTACACACGTTTTGGTGTCCCAGACCCTATAAATTACGCTCCCGTTACAGAGATAATGCCAGCTCCAAGGTGCGCCTTACGGTCGTCAATTTGGGTGGAGTATTGATCACGACGCCAGTCTCATCATTTACGGCGATAGAATGCTGAACCAGCACTTCGATGGCACGAAGGGATGTGCGGTCGACCTCGGTGTCAGCGTTCTGGAGTGGGTCGAGTCTTTGCCTCGTCTGAAACATAAGGTTTTGAATTATCCTGTAGTGATGTTCGTCGTCTAGCGGTCGAATTGAATTGCCCCATGCCAACGATCGATATCGCCCATCAAAGCTTGGTCACCGCTCGTTCCATTCACGAACACCAGAAGCAAACTGGTTCCAACAGATGGGACATCCTTGACTGCAGTGCACTGATTGCTAGCCGCAGGGTCTCTGCTGGTTTGGAACCATTTGAGTATGACGTACGTGACGACTGCACTGGCAGGTTCTAACGCGCTGAGAGTGTCCATAGAACCGCCGCGTTATTCGCGAGGATTGATCCCTGGGGCTGGTGTGATGGTATGAAAGGAGAATTCCATCAGAACAATTGCCACGCATCCCTGCCTCCGGCGTCTGGTGAACTGAATGGTGATCAGTGGTATAATGTCATTAAATAGCAACTACGAAGTTGAGACTCGGCGCTGGACGCCTGGCTGACTCGATCACTCTATGAGGTGCATCTGATCCATGCGCACGCAGTCCACAGCTTTTCGAAGTCGAGTGTGCTGTGCGTCAGCCAACGAATATATTGCACGGAGATGAACGTGTCCACGTCTCGGTGGGAGGAGTCGGCGAGACGACATGTTGCGGGTACGACTCAATTGTTATCGTACAAGTGCTTTCGGTTTCGATCTTGTAACGACCGTGATAGCGTGCGTGACGGAGTGAGATTGCCCTGAGTACCAAGTGATAATATTGTAGGTGTGCATCTATAAGTGGGTAGTCTATTGAGTGGCGCGGTAGTTATCCAAGTCCATGTGGCGAGTATCACAGTGGTCGACCAGCTCGTCCCAGGCCCATAACCGCACCTACACTTTTTCCAATCACATCACCGAAGGTGGTGTAATCACCACACACGCTTCACGACGCGTTCTGTGAGTGCTACAAGACCTTCTCGTGCGTCACTTGGAGGCAGGAGCTGTAGGACCTCGCGAGCTTTGCCAGCATGCGCCAATGCGAGTTCGCGAGTTCGCGCTACGCCTGACGACGCGTGTACCAGGGTCAATGCCTGTTGAGGGGATGTCAACACTTCGCTTTCGACATGAGGGACGGTGCGAAACGCACCCTCTCGACGTCGCCTTCTTGGTCGAAGGCTCTCGCAATCATTGGTTCTAGTTCAGGGTATTCTTCAGCCGCATAGAGCACTGGTCCCGTGGCAAGGCCAAGACGGAGATCTGCACCAGACCCAGGTTTGCCAAGTGAACCGCTAGACGAGAAGTCGAGGATATCATCTACAAGCTGTTCGCGACGAGAAGTGATTCGCGAGTGGTCGTCGACGTAGATGCAAGCGACTCACCTGGAACGCTAGGCCAAGGTTGCGGCCATAAGCATACGCAACCTCCTTCCAAACTTCACCATCTCTGCACCCGCCTAGTACGACGGCGGCACGTATTCCCTTGGCCATTAGGGCTGCGGTTTTTAAATAAGTTTTTCTGAGATACGTGCTCCATCGCTCCGACAACAGAGCAGGAGAGAGAGTCGATGGTGACGCGTGCAGAGCGTTGAGGTCGATCTCGGCGGCTACACCTCCCGCCGGAGATGCGCTCGATGACGTCAAAGGCATGGAAACACCCTCTGGCAAGTCAGACGGGCTCATTTGCAAAATCTCGCCCTCAACAAGGTTGGCGATAACCCCAGCACAAAGTTCGACTACTTCCGCTGAGCCAAGACGACTAATGGCGGCAGAAGCACGACCGAGGAGGAAGTCGCCTCCAAGTACAGCGAGTTTGTTGCCGAAGGCTGCTGGACCAGAAGGTGCGCCGCGCCGGAGCGGTGACTTGTCGATGACGTCGTCGTGTAAGAGAGAGGCGACGTGGATCATTTCTACAATCTGAGCTAGACGCATCTGAGTGGGTAGGATGGAGTGAGACAGCACGGGTACGTGCGGGGACGATGAAGAGGGATAGAGGGAGGATGGAGGGCTTGGATACGTCCGTCTCGAAGGTGAATGGAGGTCGAAAGGCGTGTTAAACGACGCAGTGTGGTCTGGCATGGAGGGATTGAAGTCACAGAGAACGTCGGGTCTTGTAAGGGGCGCATCTAGTTCCTCTTCCCTGAGTCTAGAGTGCTCCGCAGCCCACGCTTTGACTGGGAAATGAGAGCCCAAGCCATTCGTCGCTCTCGAGAATAGGAGGACGAGTAATGGTCTTATTTGCTTGGATGGATGTCTGAAGTAATACGACGCAATTTCGGTGAGCGAAGGGTGGGAGGACGTCAAGAGGTTGCACAGCTGGGACTGTATCCGTGCGATCTCTGCAGAGAACAAGGCATGGGGATCGATGGTCGCTGTTGCGGGCGGCGGCGAGGACGCGACGTCAGGCTGGGCTGGACGAGTGCGCGACGACTGCGGGGGTTGCGCAAAGGCACTGACGGTGTGTTCTCGACGCGACAGTCGAGGATATTTTCGAGACACGCGTATGCTCGCCGTCACTCTCGACCACGACCCACCCGACATCCTCGCTTCAACGTTCGACGTTCGACGTTCGACGACGACGACGGCGACCACCGCAACGGATTCAAAATTAATACCGGCCGGCATTTTTCGTATTTTTTTCCCGCGCTACCCCTATTTCCCACGAACTTTGCGTCATGTCCTGGCCAGCAGACGTATACGCCAACGACAAAACACTCAAGGTTTTCGGTCTGTCTCGAATGATGCGAGGACGTGTGTTTTGGCTGAAACATACATCTGGACGAACTTCTCATCCCATTATGGTAACTCCCTATTACAACACTAGCCGACAGCCTCATCCGTCATCGCCAACATCAACGAGCGCCAATAAAGTCAGATCAACGCTGGGCTCTCCCCGGTGACGTCGCTGCACTCCGCGTCCGACTCTTGGGTGCTCCATTGGCTAGACTCACGGGTGACACGGGTTGCATCTGCCCACGCTGTTTATGCACAGACGGGGCCAGAAAGGCAGCCAGTTTGTGCGCCTGTTTGAAGGATGAGGAATATAATAAAGTGAGATAACGCAGTCGTCCATCTCGGTGCACACGAGCGGAACACACCTTTTTGCTCATTTTGTCCCAGTCGGCGTCAGTCGCGCCATTCAGTGCAAGCAACAGTAGGGGTTCCTCCGCAGGTCCACCGTTTTCCTCTCGCGGTTCCTCGACGGCGACAACAAGTATTCGGCCAAGCTAGGATGGGGTTGTGCGCAGTTAGTAGTTCCGGTAGATTAGTGCACGTGAACACGCCGGCACTCACCTCACTCTCAACCATGCCTTCCTCGCCCGTTTCGGCCCATACTTCTGCACTTAGTCCAGCTACTTTCCGTACCTCATCTTTCGACCGTACTCGTCCCAGTTCTCCACGTGATGTAGTTAACGGCGTGGGTCCAGCCACAGTGCTCGCTGCACGTGAAGGTGAGGGTGAGTTAAAGGGTGCCGATGCGGCAACATTGCTACTCGTTCGTTGCCCAGCAGAGGAGTCAAGCGACTGGTCAGATCTGGGTCCGTCTGCTGTTAATTCAATCGCCCTCGCCGTTGGCGTTGTTCCGAAACTCGACACCGACCCCTGATCGTTCTCGCAGTCTAATTGTGACGCATACGACACCAACGCACCCTCTGGGGTCACGAGTAGCGCTGTGTGGATGGAAGGTGGTGAAAGAACCTGTGTGAGGTAGTTGTGCAGACTTTGCAGGACCAGCATGGGCATTGGGAGAGCGTGAAAAGGTCTATCGCATGTTTGGGTTAGGGTTTCGTCGAAATAGACTAGTACCTAAGAGCTACGACGCAGTAGGGATGATACCATAACAATGAGACTGATCACTTTTTGGCCCCTCGGTGCGGGAGTATAAAGCGGGATAAGAATAAGCAGGTAAAGTAGCGGATACCCTTCTCAACCATTCCTAGTCGCATTCGGACCAACCCCGTCCCTCCGATGCCTCCGAAAGCACTTACTTGCGCCTCTTGGTTGATGTCTCCTCCTTGCTCTTGCCTCCAGCAGGCGCAACGGGTGCCTTCTCGTCTTTCTGCTCGTCGTCTGGAGTGGGAGCATCCGTCTTTTTCGAGGGCTATCCGCGAGTGAGTTCGGTCGCCCCAATCGACTACAAATATGCTTACCTTTGGCACAGGCTTTTGTGCTGAACCGATGAGGCCAACAAGAACACCGAGCAGTCCAAACAATGCCAGGAAGCTTCCAACCAACCCGGCACCAGTAGCAGGGTACGCCTTGAATGCACCAACTGGGTCTGCGATGGCGGCATCGATGAAATCGGTGACCTTGTTGCGCACGAAACTAACTGGGTCGTCTCTGAAAGATAGTTGTTCGTCCTGGTCAAGCTCAAGTGCCTTAGCAGTCGCAGCAGCCTCCAGCTGGTGCGTGACCACCCATGTTTCATTGCCGAGGAGCTCCGCGTCCGCAATCGAGTGGCCGACGTAAATGTTGTTGAAGAGGATGTCCTCAGTCATGGTCCAAAGTTCAATACCAACACCGCCCTAACACGTCCACGCTCACAAATCAGTCCCCTCCATTAAAGCTGCGATAACCACGTACGATCTTGTCAAGGTTCTTGACAGGTTCGACATCCTGGAAGTAGCCAGGGTTGGGAATCCGACGCGGCTTCCACTCACCCTTGTACTCAGGGTTGTCAATCATGGGAGCATACCACTTGCCCTTGTACTTAGGATTGGCCTTGTAGGGACTAGCGAGTAGCACATCAGCCATCAAAGCGATCCCGAACGAAGAGATGCTCACCGCTTCCATTCACCGCAGCCAGGAGCAGCGTCACAAGCTGGGTTGTTGACCAATGGTGCAACCCAGTCACCGTCTTCTTCGTCATCCCACTCCTCGGGCTTCTCTGCCTCTGTGCCGCGACTCAGTTAACGGCACAAGTGTAGGAGTGAAATCACATACCGGGATCAGGAATCATCTCAGGTTCGTTGTCTAACCAACCCTCGGGCTTGACGGCATCCTCGTCTGGGATTTCATAAGGCTCGTTCTCATCCCAGTCATCAGGCTAAAAGCTTGTTCGGAGACTTCTTCAATACTTCATAACAAAACACACCTTGACAGCATCTGGGTCAGGAATCTTCTTCTTATCAACCCAATCTTCGGGCTTCCTGTCCTCGGGGTCATCGATGAATTCAGGAGGGTTGACAGGAGGTTCAAAGTCCTCGAGAACATTGCCAACTTTCTGGACGAGGCCGTTAAATCTGATCTCGTAGGTGTTGTCGGGGCTGTAGATATAAACACGTCACATTCAACCGCATACATGCGACGGAAAACGGACGTACTTAACGACAAGGGTGTAGAGGTTGGTGTCCTTGCCAAACGCGGGCTTCGGGGAGGGATTGAGGTGCTTCTCCTCATACTCGCCCGTGATAGGGTTCTTGTGGCGGAAGATGAAGTGTACCTATGCAAACGGAGTCCTGCTCACGCCATCCCTAAAACACGTTAGCAAGAGGCGCACCTTGTTGCCAGGACAAGTCAAGTCAGGGCCGAACATCACCACCCACGGTGTCGTATCAGAAAACTCCTTGCCACTCGTCTGGAACCCATCAGTAAGGAGCTTGAGATATCCACCACCACAATTGCCTCCTTTCTGATATTTGACTTCATACTGAACCACGAGGGGTTTGTCCGAGAAGTCAACAGCGGAACCGAAGGGTGCAGAGATAGCGTGGTGGGCAGCTTTGGACTTTGCAACAAGGCCCTTGTCGCCCTCGATGAGGACGGTCTGAGGCTCCTCAACCTTCCATTGACCGACGTAAGAGAATATCTCGCCGCCAACAGGAGTTTTCTTGGTGGCTTCGGAGGGCGTCCAACGTTCTGCCCAGTCATCTGTGAATTGCTCAATGAACGGCGCCGAGATTTCCGTTGGCTGCGTGACATGAATACAAGGTACATTCGAATGAAAAACAAGTTCTTGCCTTGAATGTTGGCTTGGGTTCCTCCGACGCATTGGCACCGGCGGCGGCAGCAGCGAGAATGACAGAGAGCGCTGCACTGCGCATGGTCGTTTGCTATATATTACCAAGGGAATAAACAGAAAGTAGACAGGTAGAAACGAGCGGGCGACGACGACGACGAAGTTTGCGAAGTAACAAAACTTGGCTGCGTGTGTCCTGCCTATAAAATGTTTCCGGCTATTTTTCTGGCCACGTATGCTCTCCCACGCTCATAGTGTCACTGTATTTCCTCGACGTTCCATGTACGTACGCGCGCCAAGACTTGTAAGGACTTTGTAAGTAAGTAGTAGCTACCCAAGTAAATCAGCGTGTCCGGACGCAGACAGCGCGAGCTGTCGCGTTTGGTTAGTATGCGTCGGCGTGCAGTGCAAGATATATACTCACCACGAACTCGTCGTCCAAGTACTTGGACACCGCGATCTGGTCACCCAAACCCTTTCTTCGTCGCGTCTTCAGCACCAAATCCCTAGCCAGTGCTTGTCCGGATGCTGGCTCTAGCGGTCGAAGTTTGATAGTCGTGTCCGTGGGGTCCCCTAGCAAAGAAGCGGCCATCAGCCCTTCGGAAACACCAGCACACCGACCCACTTACCCGGAACAATCGACCAGTGGTCAAACACCTGCTGACAGAACGCTTGACCCTGCGTCGCCGTACGCAAGTCCGTCTCAAAGCCATTGGCATCGATCACGGGGATGAGCGCTTTCACAGTGTACAATGGCGACCCGGCTTTGGGTATGTCCTGCGTGACATGGCCTCGCCGTCTAGCAAGAACGGTGTACACCGCCGAAATGCAGTCTGCCGGGGCCTGTACTTCAACATAGTAAATAGGCTCCATCAGACGCGGCGTGGCCTATGCACTGGCTCAGGTCAGCGAATCGGATGAAATGCCTCGTTCCATACCATCAGGAATGAAGAGTAGCAAACGCGCCTTGCCGTTGGAACAATTTGTCCGCCGCCACGAAAGATGGGTTCTGGTGCTAAACTAGCATCTAGAATACGGAACTTCACGTTGCGCATTGCTTAGTACGCCGTTAGTCCGCATTGCGCGATCCGATTGCATTTTGAAACGACTTACGCTCGTCACACAACGGACCTTCCCGTGCGGCCCATTGGAACCCCTGCTTGATGTGATCTCTGACCGTGCCGAGCGACTTTTTGTCGACCTATCACAACCAGCATATGTTTAGCAATCCACACTGCATAAAGGAAAACCTCACCTGTGAGGGCAACGTATCATCCAAAAGAATATTCGGCCCACTATCATCCGGTCCAAACGCCCATATCGATCGAGAGGCAAGAAGGTCCCACTGGTACTTCTCCTGGAAAAACGTTCCTCGTTCCTTTGGTGTCATCCGCATCGTCACCCTGCCTCGCTCGACGTCCTCTGCTATACCCCGCTCTAGAGGTTCCGCAATCATCGTAATCCGGTTCCTGCGTTGTCGCTATCAACACAAGCCACCAAACAAAAGGGGGAAAGAACATACTTTTTGTTTGGCGTATCTGCATAACATTTCAAGGCACTGGTCTCCAAAACTGTCTCGCAGAACCTTGTCACCGGATCGGATACTTTGATTTCAATCTCGGAAAACAGTTTCCTTAAATCGTGCATCACACAATCGAGGTATAACTCGCCAGTGCCCATCAGCACATGCTCGCCACTCTCCTCGACCTTCGTGGTTGCCAGGGGGTAGGATTTGTTAATACTTCTCAGACCGGAAAGCATCTTGGGCAGTTCGGAGGGCATCACTGGTTCGATAGCAATTTTTAGTACGGACTCCGTCGTATGTTTGATAGGGCGGAAAATGTATAAATCTTCGTCGAGGTCAAGGGGTGCTACAGTTGCAGTTTTAGAAATTGAGGCGTCAATACCACCGATGAGAACAAGGTTTCCGGCTGGTGCTTCCTCAGTCGGAATGAAATATCTGGAAATGGTCATTGAGGCAATCGAGCAAAGTCAAGACAAACACCCCTTACCTAGCCTCGCTTACCCATATATCCTCGACGGTAGCTTTCAACATATCCTCTTCGTCTTCCGGCGAATAACCTTCACCCAAAACCTTCACTTGCGCACCCTTGCGCAATGTCCCACTCATAACGCGGCCGAATGCTCTGAATGATTGAGCATCCGTGGTATGGTAAAGTTTTGTTATTTGGACCATCACAGGACCTTCCGGATCGCACTGCTTCATCGAAGCGGCAATGGCCGATGTTTGGGGTCCTGTGTACGTCCGCTCCACCTTGGACGCCGCGCTAGCGACAGGTGATGGTATATGCTCCACGATCATATCCACCAATCCCGTCGCAGGTCCGAAGAACTGATCGAGGACCACTTTGAGCAGTGGTCGCACGTCCATTTTGTACATCACGGGCTTCAGGACAATATTCAGTTGTGCCAGAGTTTTCTTGAGATCTTCGGTTTCCTCACTCAAGACATGACTATAAAGTTTGTAGAGCGGGTCGAGAATGAAGTGCACAAATGAGCGAGCTTGCTTTGAACTTCCTTCCGGGACTTTACGAGTGAATTTCCGCGTTTCGCTGTTGAAGTATATGTCTCCCCATAGACGGTCTGCGAAGGCATCGACGTCGAGGGAGCCGTAACTGTCCGCGTACATCTGCGCGAAGGAGCGCAGAGTGAAGCACCAATTCATGTCGGTACTTGCAAAGGCCACATTTCCTCGCTCCGGACTCAGACGTAACTCTGGGTCAGGGTTGATGCCACTGTAACTACAATTAGCGTTCCCAAACGGAAGGTGGGCAGAAACTTACCTGATGAATGTGTTAATCTCCTCGATGGTATGTTTTATTTTGTAGTAGGCATCTGGAGGGGGAAGGCGCAACTCCAATATGAGTCGGTCAATTTTATTGACGAGCAATGTCATTTTGATGTTCTCTTGAAGGGCATGACGAATTATAGCTTCTGTATTGACCATTGTCTATAGCTGCCATCAGCCACACAGCGAAGAACGCTCAGAGACGTGAACCAACCCCTTCCACGACATCCACGACGAGGACGATACCATCGACCAGTCTCATAGCCGAGGCAACCTCGTCGACGAAGTTGACATGTCCGGGTGTGTCGATTAAATGTAATAGATGCGACTTGCCGCTGGTAGTAGGAAGGACCAACGACATTGGAGACGACTTGATCGAAATTTCTCGCTCGCGCGACAGGACGTGGGTGTCGGTGTATTTTAACTGAAACACCAGGATGATAAGCTTTTGTGGGTCGCCGAAAGTCACGTTGCATACCTGGTGATCCGCGTCCCAGACGAGCTTATGTGTCTCAAAGACCAGTGTGTCCATCAAGGCCGTCTTTCCATGATGTAGATGTCCAACAACTGCAACGTTCCTTACCATCTCTGGGAAGGACATCATGTTCAACAAGAACCTTGCCTCTTAGGTGAATATATGGGCTGACGGCGAAGGATGCGTAGGACATACCCCTTGTCAAACCGTGTCTGCGGCATATCCTTTTCTTCGACCGTCCACTTCCGTACTTTTATGGGGGCGATTATAGGTTCTGAGAGAGGCTGGGCATCTTCTTCCTGAACCATAGTCTCCACGTCGGGACCGTATACATCTTCGGCGGATGGATAGTACTGCTTATCTTCATGGAGAACTACGGCCCTATGAACGGGTTCTGGGATGATAATATATCATGAGATGAGGGTACGCTTGGGCCGACGACACTGACCGTCAACTTCCATGAGCGCGCCTTCTTGGACGGGTTCTGGCTCTGGCTCTTCATCGTAACCCTCCAACGTAGCAGGCTGTTGGGGGGCTTGACCGAAGTCTGCCTGCATGGCCTCATCTTCATCGTCCGAGCCAAGGTCTGCGCCGATGTAGTTGCCGAACTCATCGTAGTCCTCGAATGAAGCCATGAAGTCAAAGATAATTGCCACAACGCGTCTCAGCGCGCGTACCAGTCGTTTTTCGAACTCCGGTCTCTCCACTCGTCGTCCACGATGTCTGCGTTGCCCGACGAAACGCTGAGGAAAGTGTGTATGCTACCGCGCTCGAGAACGAATACAGTTCAGCCATGATATCATAGATCCTCGTTCAAATTCAACAAACGGCTGTTCAGTCTCAACGCTCACTTAACCTGACAAAACAACAATGCGCCGCCAAGGAGCGCGAACGTCGGATCGTCCAGCTGACCATTACTGAAATATCCAGCGTCGGACGCGACACTAATCTGTACAAAGGTGTAGGGAAAATGTATGCGATCCATTCAACGTGTCCTCCAGGGAATGGCAACCCCCCCATGTAGGTTCATCATGGTTCCACAGAAGACCATGGAACAGGAGTTAAGGGCCCAAGAAAAAGAATTGACCGACGAGATCAATTCTCTCAGTAAGAAGGTCCGTTCGTCTATTACCCGACCATCCATTCCACGCCTGAGCCGGTAACAGTCAAAATACTTGGAAAAGCAGTTCAATGATGCACAAGCTCGATTGAAGGATATCGTACGCGTGTTTCGTATGGTTCCGACTGCGTTGTACTCATCTTCACCACAGTTTCATCATGCTCCAGGGCAGTAACAATATACCTGCTATCAATAATCCTAGAATCCACAAGCCTGTAACATACTCGGCAATGCATTTCGAGAACGATGATGGGCGTGCCAACCTCCTGGGTGCCTGGGAAAGAAGTATTGATGAACGCCGTTCTCCCAATTCTTCCTTGTGAACCACTGTATTTCTTTGAGAAGCGGACATCGTCGCTTGTGCGCTGGCCAACAGCCTGTCTGGCATGCCTTTAAACTGTCGTCAATATTCACTAAACATCCCAAACACAGCTCGACTTGCCCTGGAACAGTACCATGCACCGTTGCAAGCACTACATTTCCTTAAAGGCGTGTCTGTCTTGTCGCACCCCTCGCATCTTTTTCCCATTCCCTCTTCAAACAGCTCCCTGCTGGCTTCCAACATATCTTCGAGGGAGTATGGAAATACCTTCACATGGGCATCCTGTTCCAGCCTTAATCCGGGGGGACTGAAAGCGAATGTGTGTTGTGTTGCATAAAGGACAGCGATGGTATGGCCCTCTTTGCATTGGTCCAGGAAGGCGGCACCCCGATCGTCTGTGTGGAACGCGACAAGCAGTCTATGCCCTTCCTTGTCTTCCACTTCCAGAGCGAGTCGAACGAGGACGTTGCTGCTAACGATTTTTCCGAGGAAGCACCAGTGTCTGCGGGGCTTCGTCGAGTACAGGTGTGTGTCAATTGATTCATACTCTGATGGAAGACCCCAAAAGGTGGGAAAAGTCAGCGAGTTGTTAAGGTCGGAGGGCTCGAGGGGTGTAGTCGCGGAATAATTTTCTTTTTCAAGAGGAGCGGACATCACGAATGGGAGTTAAGGTTCGGCCTATGCTACAGCAACTGCAGATTCTTTATAGTGCCTTCGGCGCCTGGGCCTGGGCCGGTATATAAAAGTCCAAAAAGCAAAAGCAAGCATGGTGCCACCACTATGTTCTAAACTCGTTTGGCCTATCGGTGATTGGGTACACGTGCTGAGAACTTCCATCGCATTCCCAGTGATTTGGTACAAGAAAACCGTCGGAAGTACCCGCATGTGTGTGCCACTTCCGTTAGGAGTCGAGCACGGAGCGTGTATCACACGCGGAGTGCGTGGCTGCCCGAGCGCTGACAGTCGAGCGTCCGTCATAGGGTGTGGCTACCTGCGCTAAAGTTGGTATACTGCATGTGGAAGGCGCCCTCCTTTGCGATATCGGGCCTGGATTGATACATGAAAAGTTCGGGTCACTACCCGTTCGACGCCCAACGCCCAACTTATAGCACCCGCACCTCCGCGGGCTAAGCACCCATTTTTACTTGTCGGCGCTCATGGATCAGACATTCTATACAGAACTCAAGGTGTACTGCCTCGTGCGAACAACAAGCATCGACCCAATTCCTTTTTTAATCGAGTGTTCGATAGTCTCACGTCTACAGACTAGGATTTAGATTACCTCGTGATCATGACCGCTTAAAGTCGTCTGGTTGTGACTGCCATCGACCGCTGACGGCCGCCCGATCTGATCAACCCCTCCATTAACTACCCTCTGATCATGGTCGCTTTCCGTCTCAGCACTGGTAATTATGTGGACGACCCCGAACTCAGACTCCCTAAAATCTCTTCGCTGTGCATCGTACTTGCGATGAACGTACTGCTGCAGGTAGGCACCGCCGCGTGTCGCTTGGATAACCTATCTATTTGACCCAAGATCTCATTCTTCATCATTGTATCGTCATCCAACGAGTATGCTGAGTACTTGGGTGGCAGTTCAACATTTTCTGGACTGGTGATTGGCATACCCACCGTCTTTGGCGGTCTGGCTCTCATTCCTATGACCAAATTCGACAAGGGTGAGTCTTTCTTGCAGCAATTAATTCTTGGTTCAATTGAGATTCTAGGCCGATATGCCATGCCCCTGCATGTGGGTTGTCTCGCAGCGATTTCAGGTCACATTGCATACGCCACTGCCTATCGACTCCATTTCCTATATCTGATCCTCATCGGGCGCTGCTTGAATGGCATATCATTCACAGGGTTCATGTATACTAAGCGGTACTGCACGGACCCTCGCATCGTGGGCATACGTCGTAGGACCACTTTAGCGAGTTGGTTGGTCATCGGACAGGGTTTGGGGATGACTCTTGGGCCTTTCTTTGGCGGCCTGCTGTACAAGATCGGGTTTTCTAGTCCAATTTTCAATGGGTATACCAGTCCAGGATGGGTCATGGCCTGTGTTTACGCGGTCTTCTGGGTCATCATTGCACTATATTTCGAGGATGTTTCCTCACGAACGAGTTCACTTCCGCTCCAGGTCGTAAATGCACCAAGGCCCAGCCATGATGAACAAGGAGGGACCCTATTCACGCGGGAAACTGTAAGCATCCCACATTTACGTGAAAGTGATCCTTCGAATTCCATCTAACCATGTTCCTGCCACCCAGTGTGGTGTGGTGTTCTGCATGTGTTGGTTTGCCACGTTGTGTTTCTTCATTCTGGGTTCATGGGAGGCCAACCTCCCAGTTTTTGGAGCCGTCACTCCCGATCTTCGTTGGTCTCCTTTTTCAGCAGGGAATTTCATCGCGTTGGGTGGCATTACTGCCTTCCCATTTCTCCTCGCAAATATATTTTTCGCTGGCCGGATTCAAGATCGAAAGCTGCTTGCCTTAGGATGCGGACTGGGCCTGTTAGGATTGACTATCTTCCTGTCGCTCTTGCGCACGGGCAAGATCGACTACGGCTCGTTGTTCATGTGTTGGTGGGCAATTGCACTCGGTTTTAATCTTGCGACGACGGTGACGCTCAGCCTCCTGAGCAAACAGCTCCCACCCGAACGGAACAGGTGGTCGTCGATGGTAATCCAGTATTCCAACTACACGGGTCGCGTCACAGGCGCTGTATGGGGGGGATCGGGAGTGTCTGTCGGCATGCTGAATTACGTGGGGTTGGAGATTGCACTTGTCGGAATCGGGGCAGCGCTCTTCACGATACTTTGGAGAAATCTCAAGACCAAGACTGGCTGACCAGTGACTTGCGGCCTCTTCTCAAACCGTCCAACACAGGCTGTGCTTCTAGACTTACCACGGTGACATCGATTCATCTGAAATTCGTTCACGGGGGAACACCATTAGACCTTTCTTGGAGGAAGAAGGACAGACCGAATCATTTAGGCAGGATCCTATCGTTTGTCTGCAGGGTTACGAGCCAGTCAAGAAACATGCATCACTCTGAACATTAACTTAATCCTCGCTGAAATATGCACTCAAGACGGCCTTGATAAGTCCACCGGGATGAGACGGTCCGATTTCCTCAGGGCCCTTTTTCTGATATCGAAAAAAATAGGACTTGGCAGTGAAGATGCTTGTCGGTTTTTTAACATTTGTGAGGTAACTAGCTCCGCTCTGCGCCACCGGTGGGACTGCGCAGATCTCATGGCTTGAATCATCGATTTTAGGGTTGAAAAGTGAAATTCGCGCCCCCTGAGGGTCTTTGCCAGTGAGCGCTGGTGAGCGTCTCTTATTAAGGGACGAATTCCCATTACGTCAGCACCCCCTACCAGATTGTTGCTGTCGCTGCCTCACGCGGACAGTGATGATTTTATGTGACAGATCTGAGCCTGATAACATATCCGTTATGTATGATACAGAAAGGGTGTCGTGGAGGGAGGTTGATCAACTTCAAGGGCTGTTTTTGGCGACTGAAAATTCATGACGTTTGTCCACTAAGCTTTAGAAAAGCAGATAATGCATGGCAGAGAGACATAAAATTGCTATATTTATATACATACCGCACATAATGCGCATGGTAGATTTTGCTGTTTCCTAAAAGGTATGCAATCACCCCCGTCCTCTTGTTTATCAGCGTGTTACCAAACCATCATATCTGGTACTGTGGAGTTAATCGTCGCCAAAGATAACCTTCAGGTTTTCTAGGCTCTCGGGGTCACCTTTTCCAGACTGCTGTGTACCTCGAAATGCCTCCTTAACAATGGCGGTTTTACGCTTTTGTATTTGCAGAATCCTGCCTTCAATGGTGTCTTCCACCTGCAAGCGCCTCTGAATCTGGATTTCTAGAAGTCTCGAAATGAGGAACCCACGATGAAGTGTTTCACGTAGACGGTCTTTTCTTGACCCAGCCGATGAACGCGATCAATCGCTAGTGATGACATTAGTCACTGCACAGCATCCTCAGGGACTCAACGTCAGAACCTTGATGCTCTGTAGCCGTGTTCCACCAACAATCCATCTAAGGCGCCTGTTGAGGAGGTGTCGTACAACCTATAGAGTATGTACTTACCATAAACACGTGGTTGGCAGCTGTCAACTTTCGGGCTGTGAGATAACGACACTTTCCCATGAGGTGATAACTTACATTCAATCCAACTCCACCGGCTTTAAGGCTGATGAGCAATATCTTTGGTTTACGCTCATTTTGTCTGAACTCTGTGATCGCGGCATTTCGTTTCTTCATGTCCATGGTTCCATCAAATCTGTACCATGTTAAACGCTCGCGGTCCAGTGCAGTGGAGATAAGCGAGAGGAACGAAGTAAACTGGGAGAAAACGATCGCTCTAAAATAGGGGTCCTGATCTTGCAGCCGTCCTACGCGGCATCAGTTGGAATACATAACGTTGGAGGTTCGGCAGCTAGAACTCACGCAAGTTTTGCAAGAGAGCATCTAGCTTTGTAGAGGAACGGAAGTCGTTGAACCGCAGCGATATGGCAGCCTGCGTCCTATTCGAGCCGGAAAATGGTGATTGTTCTTCCGGCACGTTTTTTGAACGAACAACCTCCATCAACTCGATTTCCTTAACTGGCCCCTGCGAACACGTAGGACACCGACCCTCTTCGCCCCGCTCCGAGCAGGCAGTAAGGTGACCGACAATACAATCCCTACAGCTAAGACCGAGACACTTCAATATCGAGAAGTTGATTGCAGGGGAAACACTTACCACTGATGCATACACCGCGGAATAATCAGGGGGTTTTCCACTACATCGAGACAGATAGGACATTCGACATCGGGTGCGTTGGCCAAACTGGCAAGAACGCTTTCTGCAAATGCGTTCTTCGAACCCCCTTCGTTAGAGTCCTTTGACACATCTGAGATCAATGTGTCAAGATCAACTGCTTTGGGTTTTGAACCACAGTCTTGGCTGTCATCTTCCGGATTAACTACCAAGCTGGGGTGCAGTACGGCACGACGCAGGCTACGGTAACCGCGCAATGAGCGACGCTAGCTATTTTAAAGAAGATACATACCGCATAAGCATAGCAAGGACGTGGGTATAGTTCTTGCCGACTAGGCCCTTCGCGTTCAACTGGTCGAAGTTGCGTTTAGCAGTACCATAGATAGAGTCGTATATGATCCGCTCGGCAGGAGTGAATTGTAGCTTCTCGATCGAGACCTCTTTCGCCGGCAGTTCAACGATACGGTTACCATTGCTGTCGCGCATGCTCTTTTCTCGTCGTAAGAGGACGCTCTCTAGGATGACTTGAACAATTTCAATGGCCTTCGGGTCACGGGCGAGGAACGGCACGGTGATAAACCTGCCCAATCTTCATCTTCGCAGTTCAAGCGACAAGAAAGAGACACAAACGAGCGGAAAAACGGATATGCAGACCACGGGATAAAATTCAGAAACTTCCTGTTATGCAGATAAGAAGTCAACATGCAAAAGTCTCGATAGATTGATTAAACTCATTCTCACAGAAGAGAGTAAAGGTCCTCCAGCTTATTTACGATTGGTGTCCCTTGAGACTCAATATGAGTGAGACACGGAATTGCTACAAAAATTTACAGACCGGTGACTGCCCATCTCCGCCTGGCCTGAAGTGCATACACCGCTCGGGCGGTTTTGCTCGTCCGAGACTTACAATGATGGGCTTCGTCCAGAATGACCCTTAGCCATTCGACTAGTGATGAGGTAGATTTAGTCTACTTCATGCAATGAACTTTGTGTCGACTGACTTTGAAATACAGATGATTGTCCGTTTGATTTCTGAAATTTTGCATGTTCAGAAGCCAGCACTCCGTACGAAGTTATAACCACGGGGATACTCTTCCGGCTTTCGTCATCGTCGCATAAGGCATCCAACTCTAGTCTATTCTGTCCATGCCAAACTGTTACCCGTAATGTTCCCGGAACGCTGGAACGTTGCAACTCTTCGGACCACTGCAAAAGAAGTGATGCTGGTGCGACAACAAGGGTGGCCGACGAGCCGAATTTCGGTTGGCCATCAGAACCGGCGCCAAATGCGCTACCTAGCTTCAGTTGACGAACTTTCTTTCCCTCATCCTCGGGGTGGACTGGCTCAAGATCTTTGTTTGTGTGGATTAGAGCAGAAAGCATGATTGTTTTCCCCATTCCCACTGTAAGTGAATGGATCAGCTCTCGACTCAAATCAAGGTATAAACCAAACTCACTCTCTGCCTCATGAAACGTCCGCCAATTGATGAAATCAATATTTCGTCCAGAATTGAACCATGGGTCTTACCGTCACTGGCCGGTCGCATAAGTCAGCTGCTCAGAGAAATTTGTGGGACGACTCACGCAAGGATCCCTCCCCTGAGTTTTAGCTCAGATTGGGGAATTCCAGGCTCAACTCTCCCGAGTAGGGGTTAAAGTAGAAGGGTTTCTCATCTTCCGTCAAGTCGATAAGGCCTTCCGCGGTTCCGCGGGGAATGCATATCTCGGGGCGTGTAAGGGAAGTAAAGGAAGGCTAAGACGACTTACTCGGTCCATAGAGGATGCATACAAGTCGCATCTCTCGCGGATTTTTCACCCGATTCCATGGAGTGCATCCACCTGACAAATGTTCGGACAAGAATCCTGGGAAATTACGGACAACCTACAGCAGCGCCTGCTTTTGGTATCCCCTCAACGTGAGGGAAAATGTCGGTGGAGGGTCCATTTCCCCTAGTGCTTGGTCGTTTCGCTGTGCTCTAGCGCATATAAGCCAGGTGAGGTGCAAG
>JANFAB010000357.1:0-27725 GCA_024613165.1 Pisolithus albus | reverse complement strand
TTGTCCCTCTCACGATCACGATCACGGTCGCGGTCCCGCTCACGTGTATAATAAGGGTCGGGATACGAAGCAGGGCCAGTGGCCGGTTGAATGCCTGAAACAGTGGGTGGTCCCGTAGGGGGACCTGAAGGTCCGATAGTTCCAGGACCGACGGTTTGGTGTGGCGGAGCACCGCCGGGTAAACCTTGACCAGCGGCGTGCAGTTCTGCGCGCAATCGGGAGAATTCTTCTTCGTATTGCTGACGAATTTTCCCGTGTTGAGATTCTAACTCGTACAGGGACTGTCGGATGATGTTGAGCTCATTGATTTGAGACGTCACTGAGTGCACAGCATGTTTAAAACAAATTGATTGAAAGAGCGGATTCACAAACCTTTGGATTCATATTCATCACGTTGGTTGCGTAGGAGGCCCATATCAAAGTAAGCACCTCAAATTCCCGCCGGACGTTGTTCGAAAGATTCATTTAGCCTAGCATGGGTGTGCTGACCAGGCCCCTGGGTTGGAGGGCCAGTAGGTTGGAGGCTCCTATGCTGGTGAAAACGAGATAAATTAGATTGGGTTGTTATGAATCAAGCCATATGCACGAGGAAGAGCGACCCAACGCAAACAAAATTTTTGTGCTGGATTAGACGCTCGAGATGATGAGACGGAGGGTTATTTATTGGTTGCATTGCAGCCCGGTGGAGAGCCACAACCGGCCGGTACCAAATTGGTCGAGAGAGTAAAGGGGGGATACTCACATTGTATATTGTGGAGGTCATGGAAGAGGTTGAGAACGTCCGAATGGCTGTTGATCAGCGCCCTTTATAACAACGGTGGAATTGGGGCCCCTGACGGCATCGGCGGTGAGGAAGGATCCCATCGGGACGTATCGATGACAAGTGACGAGGAGCACGTATCATGTGAAGAGTGGATACACGGACGACTGATGAGAAAGTCGATGTCCTTGTGTTCGAGCAAAGACTCGTCGTCAGTGGTGGATCGACATAAACGGTATCGACGACGCGGTCCAAACTTAACAGGACCTGCCATCAGATCTCAGCCGTGAGATGTGCGGAGTGCGCGCTGTGCGAAGGAAGTTATCTCCAAGTCCCGCTGTGTGAACAGAAGCCCATGCACATGAAACCTATCGGAGTCGGCAATTGTAGACTTTTTTTTGGCGGTAGAGAAACGACGTACTTGGGCAGCCAAGGGACTGCATAATCGACGATTCCCACTCCGAGACGATGTCATCCAAAATGCAGGAGAAAACCTACCAATCGCAATGGAAGTCGGTCTCGGACTCCATCATGGGGGAGGGTGCACAACTGTGGACACCCTACAATGGCGACGGGAGTGCGTCCGAGTCCGTCAGCGCAGTGCGGGCGTTTTTGCACCAATCGATGGTAATCGACAAGGTCATCAGTCGGCGGCTGACTACGAAACCGAAACAAGCAGTTATTATGTAAGCTAATTATCTCCACAAGGGTTACTTCTGCGTGTAAGTACTTCTGTCTACGCGCTATCGACAACTTCGAACGCTCGTCGCTGTCCTCAGCGACAGATCCAGAGAACCTGGAAAGGTGCGTTGTCCTTCATGAGATTAGCCATACTCGACGCTGACTTGGCCGTGTTCCACTATACATGGATCGAGCGAATCGTGCAAGCTGCAGCCAGACTGACACGTCCAACGTGTGTCGACCACGGATTTCCCTCCTTGCTTCCCTCAGGTCTCGTACAGACACTGGATGAGGGCGGAGCTAGCCGTGCTTTGTCTCGTTTATCATGGGCAATCCCCTTTCCCCGCTCCGAGTTCCGAGAAAAGCAACACACGTCGGCGTCCCAGGTGTGTACACGCATCTTGAAGCTGAATTTGCGTAGCATGTTGAGGTGCTCGACGAATATGCAAGGCAGCGCTTTAAGTTCGCAAAGAGGTGTGATTTGCTTGTGCCCAACGTTGGCGATATCCTTGGCGGGCGTTTTACGATGACCAAACTCCGTGGCTGGATGCTGAGCGATGACTCAAGGCGGATCGATGAGGACTGTGAACGGCTGATATGTGACTATATTTTTGTGATGGACCCGGCAACTGGTGAGGATCCGATCTTCAATTCTGCTAGCAGCCTGTCCACTGTTCATGTTGACTTCCAGGTCTCCTCGTCTTTTTTACGTGTTCCGCAGATCTGTCATCTGTGGACGATCTCGCCGACTTCTCGAGCTTAGCAGATGTAACAAGCGGGCTTTGTTTGATTCCGTACGTATCGAGGGTGTCGTTTGCCTGTTGCATCACATTCGTTGGGCTGGTGACGTCTTTGCTAAAACTTGTGATCGCATTCTAGGTCACAGCAAGTGTCAACAGTTCGATTTATGCTTAAAGGCACGTACAACCTCCAACACTGTTTACTCTTATATTCTATCGGTAAGCAGCTTCCACGGTCACATCAATAAAGCATGACTGACCTATGCGGGCGTTGACAGGATAGAAGATAATAAAGGCTTCGTTGTTATCTCTCATTGTGCCCTGATTTCCATCATCCGACCGTTGGTTCGTGCTCTGCTATTTTATTTATTCTCGCAGCTCAGTCCCTCACATGTCAGATTTAGATAGATCGCAACGCAGCATTTCCACAGGGATCTCGCTACTACTAGAGTCATGTTTTGGGAGGCTATCCAAAAGGGTAATAGCTGTGTTCTGCCGTCCGAGTATCCAGCCACTGATGGATTTTCCAAGATATTGGGTACGGCTGAGCGTGGCCTGTCCTCCGCCATATGCTTTGCTGGCGGTAGACGCATAAGTCATTATCGGACCATGAACGCAGTTGCCTTAACGACAATACTTTGAGTATAGGATACCAGACTGTGTACGAACCTGTTGTTTAAATGTGGGTGAGTTTCTTCGGAAAGCAAGTGGAACGAAGCCCATGTTCACGGCGTACTTATCCCGCGTTTTACTGTGTCCCTACTGTAGCTATTCATGTAGGCATTCTGCTCTTGGTGCTGAACAGACAATGCTGAGTGGGTGTGCCTGTCGTTTCTGTGAACGGTATCTCGTAATAGGCAAACTAAAGAAGCCACGTTCCGGATCGTCCCGGACGATCTTCAAATCGTATTCTTTTCATCGACCATGGGGGGTAGGACTCGCCAGCGCCCACGATTGTGCACCTGCAATGTTGTGGGCTGCGGATTAAGTACCACCTGGTGCCAATCTCTGTTGAAGTATGTTCCAGGCCGACTGATCCCCAAAGCGATGTACGCACGCCATCACAAACTCGACAAAGCTGCGCAGTATCTTGCAGGTCCTGCACAGGAACTTCAGGGCGATGTGGGCCTCAGCATCGAGCACAGTATCGTGGAAAGTTCCAGCGATTCGAAGGATGAGGAACTGAACGGAAGGGATCAACAGCCCACCTTCTACACCGACTTCGATGACCAGTACGATCATGTCACTTCACTGCACCTCAAGGACGAAACCACCGCTCTGGAAAATGCACTGTACGACCTCATGTACCTCTGTTCTGCAGTCACTCAGCGGATCATGTCTTTCTCCTATGACTTGAATTTGGTTTTTGAGAGTCGACCCGCAGAACCTGATCGCTCTCTTTACCAACTCTATTCGTCTATCCCACCTGGCCCAAACATGGGTCATAGGAAACTATCCCCATACGCACCGGAAAATGCGGCAATACTAGCTCACGAGAGTGGGCTGTATGACGTCCTGGTTAATGTGCAACATTTTGAGCAATTCCCCTCGCTGGAGACGTCTCGACTGCAGTTCTTGGTGATACTAGAAGACGAGTTGCGTAGGATCGATGCTATACGGCAGGCTGCTTGGAATGATTTGATGAGCAAGGATGTCAACGCAAATTCAGGACGGATCCAAGATCTGAGGGTCGTGCCGAGTGGTAACGAAGAACGGAACGAAGACGTAGACCAGAGTAGGCGCAGTACGCCCAACAAAGGGTCCCATGTTGTTGTCAACACAGGTATGTAAGATGCCATTTTTTTTTTGAACTTTTCTGAGTGTATCCGGAAGACATCTATTTCCGAAGTGTCGGTGTATCCAACCCCGCCGCTATAGCGGGAAGTTTCTTGATTCTTTGCCTGAATCTTCTCTGTGGAATATCCCAAGCGCAAAGTAGGTTTGTCTCAGAAAGCCTGAGCTTCATGCTGTCCCACGTCGTCAACGACATACAAGCTCCTGAAGATAGAAGATCTTTGCTGAAATTCCCAAGAGACTATCGCACCATCTTGAACCACTTCGATCTCGACCCTCACCTACGACTCTATGTTTGCTGTCCTTCCTGCTATACGCTCTACGATGATATGGACTTCCCTGATTTCTGCACCTTCCATGATTTCCCTTCAGGCCGTCCGTGTTCTGCGAAGTTGAAGCGAGAGCGGATGATATGTGGGGAACCAGTGGTCCGCCCGGTGCGGAAGTTTGCATACCAGGAACTGAAAGGGTGGCTAGGAAGGATTCTGTCTTATCCCGACCTGGAGTTAGCGCTGGAAGCTCCATTGTCCAACCTCTCAGATCCAGGCTCTAACGATGGGCGATTCGGTGACATCTTCGATGCCGACTTCATCCGAAGTATGAAGGGTTGCGATGGGAAGTCCTTTTTGCGCAAGGATGATAACCTTCGCCTTGTTTTTTCATTGGCTGTTGACGGATTTAATCCTTTTGGTATGAAGGTCGCCAAAGGAACGTCCTCTGTGACTGGAATCTATATGGCATGCTTGAACTTTCCTGCGGACATTCGATATAACACGGAGAATATGTATCTCTGTGGCGTCATTCCTGGTCCGAAGAAGCCCTCTCTCGAGCAGATCAACAATTTCCTTCGCCCACTCGTAAATGAACTACTAGAATTCTGGCAACCAGGCGTTTTCTTTTCGCGAACGGCACGCTACAGGCATGGAAGGGCTGTGTTCCTTGCCCTGGTCCCTCTAGTATGTGACATTCTCGGTTCACGTCAAGTGGCAGGGTTCCTCAGCCATGCGGCCACATTGTTCTGCTCCTTCTGTTATTTGTCTGCGGATATGATCGAGAATATCGACATGGAGTCTTGGCCGATACGCTCTGCCGAGCAACACCGCACCCATGCAGAAGAGTGGCTTTTAGCAACTTCGAGTGAGCAGCGGGAGCGAATTGCCAGGACTCATGGTGTGCGATTCTCGGAGCTCCTTAGACTGCCATACTGGGATCCTATTTGGTTCACAGTACTGGATTCTATGCATGCATTCTTCCTCCGTGTTATTCAACAGCATGTTCGATACATATGGGGCCTGAGTCCTACGGCTCCAGCTGGTGACGGCACCAATTCCCCCACCGAGACGCCACCCCCAAAGCCATCTGCCGTGGAACTTTTGAAAGGCCTCAACGCTATACTTCAGAAATCTTCGGGTGATGCATGTATAGAATCTCTTTCCAAAAAATGTCGTAGGCCTGTACTGTGGCATTTATGTCGTGCATTTGATCTGAGGAGGGCTGGTACATCGGTGATGTTAACACGAGCGCTATTGGACTGGGTAAGCTGTCAAGTTTCATTTCGTCTTCATAACTATTTATAAAGTACTGCATTAGCTTCAGGAGAGCCATGATAATCAACAAAGGGCGGTGTCGTTGTTGCAGTCACTTCAGGTGAGTTCACGGTATGGGGCACAGTTAGGCATTCTCATGCAGGGTTTCCATGCAATCATAGGCCGCAGAGGATAGTGCAGACGATGGTTTGCCCACATCAGGAAACGCTGCACGGCGGACACAAGGGGATGAACCAACTGAAGCTGAGCTAGAACATGCGCGATCCAGGCTGAAAACTGCCAAGATAAACAAGAACATAGGTAATGGCGTGCGGGTTCCAACGCTTCGGGCTCTCTGTCGCGAGTTGGGCATATTGATACCTGACCCGAAGGGACACGGCAAACACCTCACGAAGATGGCGCTGGTTGACCTGATTGGAAAATGGGTAAGTGCAATATCTTCGGTATCCGACATGTGTAATCGTATCGTTTCAGCGCATTGAGCATGGCCTTATGGACCCACAAGGAAACCTACTCGAGCATTCAGTTGAATGTACTAATGTCGACTATCGTGAAAAGCCCGTCGTACTTGGTCGTGCCGTTCTTGAAGAGGTATGGAGGGATCAGGAGCGGCTAGTTCTTCCATCATTCATTTTCCCGGCTCCGTCACTGCTTGGCTTTGAAAAGAGAAAGCTGTCAGCCGACCAGTGGCGCTCAGTAGGTATGATCCACCTCGTCATTACATTGGTTCGTATCTGGGGCCACTCGCAGGGAAGGCAGCGGCAAATGCTCAACAATTACATGCATCTCGTCACCGCAGTTTACATTGCCAGCTTGCGGTCTACTTCAGAGGAACTAGCATGCCACTACACGTACCACTTCAAGAGCTACTTATCAGGTATTCTGGAGTTGTATAAGGAAGCAAAGATACAACCTGTTCACCATGCTTGCCTCCATTTCGAGAGGCTGCTGGTCGGACTAGGGCCAGTGCACTCATGGAGGACCTGGGCTTTCGAGCGCTTCAACTATATGCTTCAGAGGACGAAGACAAATATGCACTTTGGTAAGCGTCTATCTCAGTGAATTCCCGTGCCTTAAACTAATTGTATTGTGCCCCTTGAATCCTTCAGGTGAACTGGAGCTTACATTTGTCAACGACGCGTGCAGAGCAGCTAACCTGAAACTGCTGTTAAATAGCCCACGACTGCCCGCAGCGATGAAGGACCTTTGCGGTCCATTCAATCAGGCATTTAAGTCCAAAAATCGTGGCACTCGACTGAATGATGCTCATGCTTCTGGACTCTCAGCGGAAATGAAGACTGTTCTTGCAAATCAGCGAACGGGAGGACGTCTGGGTCGTGTGCACAGGACTTTTCTACCACTAGCGATGGATTACACGCATACTCAGTCACCAGAAGGTAGGTTGATAGGAACTTCGGAAAGCGAGGCTGATGCCATTTATAGTGATCTGTTGGTGTGAAACAGTACAGCTGGGAGGTGTAATTTTCCAGCCTGCGGCACGGTCACAACGGAACTCACATGCCATGGTTCAACTCCCTGGGCCGCACGGAGACATTCAAATCGCTGCCCAAATACTTGCATTGTTCGTCTTGAAGGGCGAGGAGGACGCTATCTTCGCGGTTATCTCACGCTATGTGCCTTTGAGTGACGCAGATGCAGAACAAGACCCTTACCCCCAGTTTGGCGTCCTCGCTGGCTGCTTGTACTACGACGAAGTCGAAGCACCTATGGTCACTCGTGCATCCCACCTCCTCGCACCTTTTGCTAAGACCCCATTCAAGCTTGATTGTATAGTAAAACCTGTCGTTCACGTACTCCCCCTCTACAAGGTAAGCAACCATCACAAGTAGACTGAAGGCACAAACTGACGGTTAAAACCAGGATCTATATTCTCATACCGATATTCTACATGATTTTGAAGCTGACATCCTTGAATGTACCAAATAGACAGTCAGACAGAATTCATATTCTTGTCTTCAATGGTGGTAGTCGGCTGTCCTTTCACCAGGCGTGAAGAGCAGCGAAAAGGTACATCGGACGAAGCATGGTACTACACTGTTTGCACTTGGAAATATGCAGCTCAATAAGAGGGTCGTAAGGGACCACTGTTGAACGTCTTGAAACAGAAAGAAAAAGGGAATTTTCAATAGCGTAATAATGCTGCAGACAAACGTCTCCAAGTCTAACAACTGGAAACTGAGACACATGCCAGGCAAACTAGAGAGGATGTATCTTGAAGTCTTCCGGAAGGACGCCATAGTCTAGCGCACATGTTACTAGCATTCTGTTAACTCCACGACATTAAGGATTAATCCCACGTAAAGGCAAGTATGGGCACTATTAGAGTATCCGCGTAAAGTCTACACGGAGAGGGCAGGTAAACGACATGAATAATAGCTACATCCTTATCATCAACTCTGCAATGCATGCTCTGCTATTTGTATCAGTTCCCCCAAGGTGTCCACCATACGATTGTAAGCCTGCGCAAAGATTCTCATTTCCTGCAGTCCAGAAGGCCTGAGCGCGCAGCTTCTGGGACGAAGGTGAGAGGATTTACCTCCGACACAGCACTTACGATGATCTTGCCAGTCATGGGATCAGTCAGGTGATTCTTTGACTTTGGAGTTAGCGACCCCGTAAAGGTACGAGTTTTTAAAACCTACAAGTGGAATAGGAATAGGAGCAGGAGGGCGAGGAGGACCCGAGTGCATGGACGAACTTGTTGGATGCTGAGGACGAACTGCAGATCGGTTGCGCTCTCGTTCCTGCCGAAAACCAGTCGTCTAACAGCATTAATTTACGCCGATTGGACTTACCAGAATTCGCCGATTAGGTGCAGGAGGCAAAATGCACATTTCACCTTCGGTATGCACGTCACCTGGGTGGAGTGATGGCTTTTCGGATTGCATTGTGCGTTAACGAGTGGTGGGACCAAGCTATAAAGAAGTAAGAGGTGAGGTGACCTTGCACGGCTTAAATGCGTACTCGAGGACAAAGGAACAGTAAAGCCGCATGTGAGAGAGCGGAGTTTCCTGTCAATGAAAGGGAAATCGATACGAGACGTCAGAACGTCGGATAGAACGGCCGGAGAACTGAATGCGCTAACCACCGTGCCGGTTCGAAATCTGCCCCGTGGCTAGTTGCCACCCGTGGCGTGGCATATGTCCCTCGGACGCGAGATCGCTGGAATTATACCTGGCAGCATAATTAGTCAAGTATTATCGGAAGCTCTCTGAGCGCAAATGTGAAGACTTAACTGTGAGTTGTGGAGGCATCTACCTCTAAACATCCGCCACGTGGGCAAGTACCCCATTTCCGCATGTCCGTGTACCAATAGTAAGGTTTTTTAGGGGCGATGTTATCACACGCCAAGCGAGCTGAGGGAAGCAAGGAGGGAAATCCGTGGTCGACACACGTTGGACGTGTCAGTCTGGCTGCAGCTTGCACGATTCGCTCGATCCATGTATAGCGGAACACGGCCAAGTCAGCGTCGAGTATGGCTAATCTCATGAAGGACAACGCACCTTTCCAGGTTCTCTGGATCTGTCGCTGAGGACAGCGACGAGCGTTCGAAGTTGTCGATAGCGCGTAGACAGAAGTACTTACACGCAGAAGTAACCCTTGTGGAGATAATTAGCTTACATAATAACTGCTTGTTTCGGTTTCGTAGTCAGCCGCCGACTGATGACCTTGTCGATTACCATCGATTGGTGCAAAAACGCCCGCACTGCGCTGACGGACTCGGACGCACTCCCGTCGCCGTTGTAGGGTGTCCACAGTTGTGCACCCTCCCCCATGATGGAGTCCGAGACCGACTTCCATTGCGATTGGTAGGTTTTCTCCTGCATTTTGGATGACATCGTCTCGGAGTGGGAATCGTCGATTATGCAGTCCCTTGGCTGCCCAAGTACGTCGTTTCTCTACCGCCAAAAAAAAGTCTACAATTGCCGACTCCGATAGGTTTCATGCGCACGGGCTTCTGTTCACACAGCGGGACTTGGAGATAACTTCCTTCGCACAGCGCGCACTCCGCACATCTCACGGCTGAGATCTGACGGCAGGTCCTGTTAAGTTTGGACCGCGTCGTCGATACCGTTTATGTCGATCCACCACTGACGACGAGTCTTTGCTCGAACACAAGGACATCGACTTTCTCATCAGTCGTCCGTGTATCCACTCTTCACATGATACGTGCTCCTCGTCACTTGTCATCGATACGTCCCGATGGGATCCTTCCTCGCCGCCGATGCCGTCAGGGGCCCCAATTCCACCGTTGTTATAAAGGGCGCTGATCAACAGCCATTCGGACGTTCTCAACCTCTTCCATGACCTCCACAATATACAATGTGAGTATCCCCCCTTTACTCTCTCGACCAATTTGGTACCGGCCGGTTGTGGCTCTCCACCGGGCTGCAATGCAACCAATAAATAACCCTCCGTCTCATCATCTCGAGCGTCTAATCCAGCACAAAAATTTTGTTTGCGTTGGGTCGCTCTTCCTCGTGCATATGGCTTGATTCATAACAACCCAATCTAATTTATCTCGTTTTCACCAGCATAGGAGCCTCCAACCTACTGGCCCTCCAACCCAGGGGCCTGGTCAGCACACCCATGCTAGGCTAAATGAATCTTTCGAACAACGTCCGGCGGGAATTTGAGGTGCTTACTTTGATAATGGGCCTCCTACGCAACCAACGTGATGAATATGAATCCAAAGGTTTGTGAATCCGCTCTTTCAATCAATTTGTTTTAAACATGCTGTGCACTCAGTGACGTCTCAAATCAATGAGCTCAACATCATCCGACAGTCCCTGTACGAGTTAGAATCTCAACACGGGAAAATTCGTCAGCAATACGAAGAAGAACTCTCCCGATTGCGCGCAGAACTGCACGCCGCTGGTCAAGGTTTACCCGGCGGTGCTCCGCCACACCAAACCGTCGGTCCTGGAACTATCGGACCTTCAGGTCCCCCTACGGGACCACCCACTGTTTCAGGCATTCAACCGGCCACTGGCCCTGCTTCGTATCCCGACCCTTATTATACACGTGAGCGGGACCGCGACCGTGATCGTGATCGTGAGAGGGACAAAGATCGGGAACGGCTTGAACGCGACCGAGAGCGGGAGTTGAGGGATCGGGAGAGAGATCAACGTGATAGAGAGCGTGAACGCCCTCCCGTCGAGAGTAGTCGTGATCCAAAGCGTATTAAGACCGAGCATATGAAAACTGACCGCCCAGGTATATAATTTCTTTCAAGCTTTACTCGTCGTCTGCCTCCTCATGCATACTCTACACCCTCATTTCCCCTTGTATTCCCTGCTATAGATCATTATAGCCCCTCCCTTGGCGCAGGGCCAACCAAGCTACCAGCCCCAGCGGGCCCTCCGGCTTATCAAGGACCTGGTTTACCCCCACCTCCATCAGTACATCCAGCGTACGCTCCAGGGCCTGGCAACCCACCACCAGGTGGACCTATAGAATCAAACCCTGGTGCTTCGGGCGCTTTGGCCCCTGCTGGTAGCGCAAGTGGGAGTCAGTTTCCAGACGATCTCGACCCCCACAACGTTCCTCCAGAATGGAAGAAAGAAGGTGTTGACTGGTTTGCGGTGTTTAACCCAAAAGTGAAACGGGTTCTCTGCTGATGGCAAATTCCTCGCTACAGGTTGTAACCGGACGGCACAAATCTATGACACCAAATCAGGTCAAAAGGCATGGTATGTCGCATCAGCGTTTTGCGTTGCTTCTCCGTTAACTTTGTTCCGTCGGCAATACTACAGCGTGCTTGCCGATGAGTCAGCTGGAAAGGCGGGAGACCTCTACATCCGCAGTGTTTGCTTCAGCCCTGATGGGAAGTTCCCGTGCTACTGGTGCCGAAGATAAACAAATACGCGTTCGTGCATGATTTCTGTGATATATAATTTTCTGACCCTGTTTTGCACAGCTCTGTTACTATGTATTGGCAGTAGTTCGTCCACTCAGCATCAAGTTCCTCTCCGATGCGGTAACGGAGCTAGTCCATCGTGGAACTGTAGCAAGATACGTGGCCCATACGACAGGGCCAACATGGCTGGTAAGTAATGGACATGATCTTGGACTTCCGTGTAAGGCTGGGGAGAACTTAGATGAGGAACTCGGGCGACACGAATTAGAGTGCAAGCGCGCGGCGAGCGTGGTTCGGCGAAGGTAGCTCGGGTCGCAACGAGAATCGTCCAAAAGTCTCCAGAAGTAGTGCTTTCAAGCACGAAGGGGTAACCTCGTGTTCATTTTCGCGCCATGATCGTCCGGTAAGCTCATTCCCCACATTTCACGGCCAATATCTGACGGCAGGTCCTATTAAGTTTAAACCGCGTCGTCGATACCGTTTATATATGTCGATCCACCACTGACGACGACAGTCTTCGCTCGAACACAAGGACGTCGGCTTTCTCATCATTCATCCGTGTAGGATCTCTTCACACGATCCTGACCGCGACTTTTAACTAGGTTCTTATCGCCTGTCATCACTTGTCATCGATATGCCCCGATGGGACCCGTCCTCATCGCCGATGTCTATGTTATGTCTGCACGTTGTACCTTCGTTTGTTGCTTTATCATAAAGGCACGTTTGCACCCCACATTCCACATCCGCGTGCACGTGCTGATCACGAGCACGTCTTGGCTTACCTTTGTGTCTGTATCCCTTGGACATCGATGCGATTTTCGGCTTGCATCGAGTGACCTAGGCAAATGAGGTGGCCATTCTACCGTATGGTAGTTTGGTCCGACCAGTTGGGTGACATCGACTTAGCTCTGATTTGGTGAGTTCATTTGACGGCGTGTAGTTACTCTGCAGCTCATGCCCTTTGCAGTCCCTCTGCGGATCCATATTGACGCTCGATACCGTCACTCTTGCGAACATGCTGCCCCCACAGAGTACCCCCTTCCGTGCCCCTTAGTCTGTCTGAAGAAAGGGTGACACTTCATACTTACAAATCAATTCCTACATTTCGTGAACCCGGACTTACGCCGAGAAGGACACGTGGCGACAGACGACGATAGAGGAGACAAAGGACGCAACCTCCTGAGGCGTTTTGTCATACAAGTCCCCTCTTTCGCCCTAATCTACTCTACTGTGAAGATGCCCCGGACACGAGCGCAAACTAGGGCAATGATGATCGAAGTGAGGGGTTACTGATCTACATTTCTGTCTGGCTAACCTCTGACATCACTCCAGAGATCACGCCAACAACTTCCCCAGGTCTTGTCTTTGTTCCTTTGTACGCCCATCCCGGTACTCATGGCTGTTGTAGTCCACAGTTCTCCTGCGCACGGAAAGGAACATTCAAGTTTTCCTGGAACATGCGCGACACAACCCCACCATTGGTAGAGCTGTGAAGTCGTTTCACATTATTCTCCATGTACGACTTGAAAAGGTGGCCCCGCTGCGAGATTGCCTCCTTCGCCTCTGCAACATTGCAGATCTACAATTGATCCTACCCTCCCTCAAGCCCTTCCGCTGGGGGCAGCTCCTCCATGGCGTACGATTCCACCAACTTGATTTACTCAGCATCAACGCGCCGCACACCGTCGTCGCTGAATTTCTTGAATATCACCCTGGTATCGCATTTCTGAGTGTCGATGCTTGTGGAGTTATTCGAGGACCTTGCCCTCTGGATGGCAGGAAACTTCCTGCTCTATGCGATGTTTCTGCTCCCACTAGATGTGTTATGCGGCTTGTCTTGAACAATCCGATATCTCGTGTCGCCGCTCTCCAGTTTTCAAAGGCAGACCTAGTTCCTATTCGCACCTTAGTGGCATCACTCCTGACGAGCACTGCCAACCTCACTGTGCTACAACTGGAGGTCAGTCCGACAGACTACACCCCTCTCGACGCCTTGGTGAGGCATATTCCCGCACTAAGAGCCCTCAAACTTACAGAGGTTACCAAGCCAGGGCTAGCAGTAAGTTGACCACTGCTCTCACTGTGATAGGTCTAAGGATCTCGTGTCAGGCTCCTGCCAGTCAAAGGCGTTGCTGGAAGGATGCGAATGCGTGGGGGAAAAGGCTGCACCATCTTCCTCACTTAGGTGATTTTGCTTTGCGCACATGCCTTCCCTTCACTCGAATCCCCGGAAACACCGACCAGGAGCGTGCTGTCATCGGTTTTTGGGGAGGGCGTGAATTGCCTCATCCCAACCTGCAGCGAATAGTTGTATGGTATCTGTGCGGGGTGCCACAAGAGAGAATGGTTTTCTGGGAGCGTCGTTGGTCATCCGCGGAACGTTACGACTGGGTAAAGACTTGCGACATGGTTCATCCGGACGACTCGTCATTTGTCTGATCAAGTTGTAGATTTTGGTTAACCGTGTACCGTAGTTGTTCGAGAGTGTCTTCGCCGAATGCGCCCTGACCGCTTTTTCTTGGGGTACTGGATTGACGTAGAGATCAAGCGCACTGAGTGAAAATTGTGTTCGGATTAGACTGCTCAGGCAGCTGGTCTCAGGTTACCTTGCTTGCAAGGTCTCCCACACTTCGTCGCACACATACTAAGAACATGTGAAGTTTCTGAATGATGGCTACCAATACAGCACGCATTTTATCTTCCACAACTGCAGTCTGAGCTGGGTAATTTTGATAGGTGTGTTTGGAACCCCCATATCGGCACGCTCTCTCATTATGATGCAATCCCAAGACTGATGGGCCTTGGCGCTGGTCACTGCTCGTCGTCCCGCTGGACACTTTTGAGTTCGCTCAACACCAAGGCGAGGTCGTCTCACTGCGCTGCCATCACTGCACGCGGCCAGCTCTTACTCTACCCTGGCGAAAACCGCCCCCGAATGCCCGTCGACGGATCTCGTATTCGATATCGAAGCAGCATCAACTTCGTCTGTGGAGGAAAACAATAACACCTGGCGTGTTCTCAGCCCCGCCACTCCGTCTTCCAAGCCAGGACAAGCCCCTGTGCCTCGCGTGGGCGCAACATTCAACTACGATGCCCACTCGGACAGCCTTTATCTGTGGGGCGGTCGGGGAGGCGTCGACCTGTCTCCCCTCGATCGTTTCCAATTGGACGTATTCAAGGCATCTGTCGGGGATCAGACCCTCAGGGATATCGAACAGCTCATCTGGGAAGACTCGAGTCTACCAGCGACGAGTCCGATGAGGTACAAGCTTTGAGGAGCTATCACGCCTCAGTTCTAGCAGGGGTATGCCTGTCTTCTGGCTTACTGTCCTCAAGGGTAGCATCGGAACTCATAACACGGCGTTGATGCGCAGAGTAAGCTGTATATCCACGCGGGGTGTCCATCCACAGGTCGTCTCGCTACGTTACACGCCTACGATCTGGAATCGAACACATGGAAACGATGTGCCGATGCTCCAGGAGAACCTCGCACAGCCACCATGTATTTCGGCTGCTGGACCGCACACTGCTTGCTACCCACTCCTGAACCCCTCCCACTTGCGATGTCTCACATCCTTTACCCCACCCATGTGTATTCAGCCCATTGGTGCCCACTATCCACTGCCGCATGCCCCAGGAGTGTGCGTATATCCCTAGAACTTCCAGAGTCGTCCGTTGCTGAAACGAATTTCGTTGCTTTGCTGTTTTTTTCTCTTTTTTTGCCGCGTGCGCGTCTTCCTGATGGACGACTCAAGAGCGACTCCAGTCAAACAGCAATCCAACCCCGTCGCCGGTGTAACATACACTACAAACCCGCACTCGTAAAGACGTTCCAGTGCAGAGGTTATGGTGACTATCGAATGGTGTTCATCCGAAGCAAACATCGTACCATATTCGTTGTTGTTCCATTGCAACTTGCAATCTCGCCTCCGACTCACGTGATCTCTATGCTTTCACTGCTGCCGCATCCCACAGGGCCCTTTGTATTGAACTCAATAAAAGGCCCCCATTTCGACTGCTTTTCTTGAGTCCTTTCCACTTCGTCAGCCATCAATCTCCCTGTGACTTTGACAGCATGAACTTGCAGCGCTATGTTCCCGTTCTCATTTTATTTTTCCCTACCATCCCTGCCATCCCCATCAAATATCTACTCCTTGCTGGTTACTTCCTATGGCCCATTGCGACACAGGTGCGGCGCCATACGCTCTACGCTGTTCACGGGGCGTGCAGTACCGAATGGCTCCGTGAGACCGCTGTTTGTAGACTTGTCGCGCCATTAGCACATGGCCCGGACGCCACTCGCTACGCCATGGCCATTCAAACCGAATTAAGTGGCCTCGAGGGACTCCTTTCAAGCACAAACGAAATTTTACCGCTCGTTCGCAGCATGACTGATGCTCGGATATCCATCGGCGACCTCATTGTCCTGGTAAAGAGCAGTACGCTAGACAGCCGTGTTGCGTTGGCCGAGGAGTTGACCGCCGTCGCCACCGACACAAAAGCAGCCGCAAGAGGTCTCCAGAAATTTTTCGCTCAAGTACAAGGAACCGTGGACGTGTGGGTGAAAGTACTTAGTTCTTCGCGTACGATATTTCTAACGTTACCTGAGCAGTATGCAGGCAGTCAACGAAAACTTGTTGCACCTCTTGCAACATCGCGTTTCACCCATTTCTGTGCTCTCTGCGTATTGCTACGCAGTTGGCAATTCTCTAAGCTCGAATCATTGTGCTGCTTCAGATCCCCGCATTACCCAAGCATTCGAGCAGATGCTTTTTCAGTTCCAGCTCGCCCTATCATCCCTGATTCGCCGAGTTGTCCAGGTCCAAGGCTCCCTAGATGGCATCGAATCTCGCCTCGAGGTTATTCGTGAACTGGCAGCGATGGAGAGCAAGACCTTGGCAGTGGAACACTCTGAGGTTCTTGCAGCACTCCTGACGTTTTTGGGACTAAATCGACGGCGAATAGAAATGCTAGAATCCAAGCGCAGGTCGCTTCAGGACATTACTCACTACCGTGCCGAGGCCACTCGGTATGTCACCAACACTTTAGCGGGATTGACGGAATTGGAGGAGGCCTTGGAGGTGCTCAGATCAATGGCGCAGGGTGCCGGCTTGATTGATGGAGTCTCCATGGAGGTTATCATTCGCGCCTTAATGAAAGGAACGGACAGACTTCGTCAGGCGGGCGGCGGTGAAACTCGTACCCTTGCCCCTTTACTGACTGCATAGGTTCACGCAACCTTTTCACCACCGTTGATGCCTAAGCACGAAACCTAATCTTTCCTGATGTACTTTTCTATACCTAGTTGACAGTCATTGTAGAGAAGAAATCCGATGTTCATGCATCGTGGTTGCAGAGGGCTCGGAAGAGTGCAACAAAGCTTCGCCTTCTCCGCGGTAGCACTGTAGTACACAACTAACAAGTAGGCTACGTGTACTGTATCATGAAGACTCTGATAATATTTAACAACTGCTAAGGTA
This sequence comes from Pisolithus albus, assembly GCA_024613165.1. Lineage (NCBI taxonomy): Eukaryota > Fungi > Basidiomycota > Agaricomycetes > Boletales > Pisolithaceae > Pisolithus > Pisolithus albus. The sequence continues at coordinate 10,842 of JANFAB010000357.1, read as the reverse complement.
GGCGTCAGCGGATTTCGACAAACATCACATGATCAAGAGTGACTTTTGCGTGACAATCAATAAAAATTTAAAATCAATTGTACTGAAGTGCGAAGTCAGAAAGTGATCAATAGGGAGTGTTGGTAGAGCAATAACATAATTAGTCTATTGAGCAAAATACAGAATCGATGACATGGTGAATTGATTTTTAATTTCTTGCCCGGTCTATCCTTACTCGTTTGACTCTCCAACGCACTCAGAAGTTACCGTGTTTGCCCATGTCACACCCATGTCACCTCACGTGATGTTCGTCGAATTCTCTTGACCCCTACCTTACAAGGCCAGAGGACGCACGCACAGCAAACGGATTCCTGAAATGGCAGTTGCCACAACATGCAGCACAGCCACAGCCACCTCGCACTACACAAGGACTCGAAGCTGCATTTGCAGCAATTACATTCATTTATTTGAGTATTTGGTATATCATCCCTTTCGAGTTCTATATCTATCACCCCTACCTGATCATACAGTGGAGTTTAAGGCCTGGGTGTGTTGGAGCATATAAACCTCCCCTGTATTGCAGGTCCTAGGTGCGATGTTTGGGTGCTTACATAATCACCTTAGAGCGGACTTAGCAGTACAGTTTCATAGAGTTCCCTCAGTAGCTCACAGCCTACTGAGGGTAAGCACACTTATACTTCATAGTATCTTACTTACTGACATCCTGTAGTAGCCTACAGGTACAGTAATCTACTCAGTAGCTCACAGCCTACTGAGGTAGCCTACAGATTATATTTCAAGATCTAAACCAGACAGTGGGTAATCCTGGAAGTCAGAGTACTGCCCAAATCAGCAAAGCTAATTGAGCAGCGAGAAGGAACCCGTGGGTGAAGACAGGTCACGCTTAGTGTTGTACAAAGCCTGGCTTCAGGCCCTGAGCTGAGCTGAGCCGAGCCGTTGTGGTGGCCAGCACACTGAGGATGATCTTGGGTGTCAGGATGATGAACGAAGCTACATGTAGGTAAGCGCAAATAATGTGAAGGTGGGTCGACAGGAAGCTCACCGATGGATTCTGGAAGTGCAGGTTAGTTGGAGAAGTGAGAGGAATTTTGGCTGTGTTCCTTGAGTACATCGCACGGATTGGAGATGAGGAGAAGCCCACCAGTAGTCGAACAATTAGTGGACACCTGCAAGAGAGAGGGAAAGAATCTGTTGGATTACTATGCTACCGTCGTGCCGACATACCATACTACCAATGTGTCAACCACTCGATGTACCATACTACCGCAGTGTCCGGTGTCCGTCTTACAAAGAAGTCAACATACCATACTACAAACAGGCCGACAAGCCAACATACCACCGAAAAAATTCCCATTTTGGGTCACACTGGAACCGGCAAATTCTGGGACGATGAATGGGCCCTCGTTTCATTCCCTGCCTCCTCATTCGAGACTGCTATGACCGAATGGAAGATGCTTGACACTGTTGGTATGTCCGGTTTTATCTGTGTGTGTGGATTGACATGCATACTCTACCCTCCCAGGACTCGAGAAACCAGCCCCTTGTGGGTGGTTCCTATCTTCTTCCTACATCAGCCTGGAAGGCAAAACTCACATCGTCCTGACCGGTGGATTACTCTCGACGAACGAATGCAGTGGTGAAGTTTGGGTGGGGGACATCCAGTTCTGATGCTTGGTTATGGTGAAGGGTTCATTGTCCATGCAGAGAGTATGATTATCATTACGCATGTGTGTGGGTGTTTCCCCGTCCTAAGATTCCAAAGATAACCTATGCTTGTCCGATTAGCTTCCTCCGTTTGATGTATGTCCCGCTGTGTACTCTCTGCGTGCACCGCTCCAAGCAATTCCCAATCGACTGGTGTTTTGAGTGACCTCAATAAGCTCAACCAGTGAGCCTGAGAGTGCTTTCTCCCACCAACTAGCTTCATGAAGGAGAGCTGGAGAACTTTCAAGTTGCTTTGAGGTAATCACAGGTTCTAAATGTCCACTGCAATGAATCTACAAGCCTGGATTATTGCTGTGAGCCGTTGCCATCTTTCACTGGTTGGAAAATGAGGGACACCAAGCATGGAAAGAAAAATGTGGTCTATGAAAGTACCCAGCAGTCTATAACCCCACAGGTAGTTTGATTTCCCTATGGAATTGGGCTTTAGCTATTGAGAGAATCATATTGCTCTAGGCGAGATTCTGGTGCTTGTATTGAGCCAGTCAGGACCCTAGTAGCCATTGTTGCCAGGGGACACAAGTAAAAAATAGGAAAATTACAAGAAGATGGAGGCTGAGAGACTTGGAGTGCTGGTTCGATGAGAGATGCATGGCTAAATTCCCAGCCTTCTGACATTGATGACTAGGTTCGAAAATGGACAGTCTGCCATTGGGAAGCCAGAAGTGATTAACATGTTAATTGAACTTGTAGACTATGAAAAGGTCATACCTGGAGATGTTTGCAATAGTTTGATTGGTAAATGTGTACAACCACAAAGTGAAGGGCAGGGCTAATGTGGACTTAGAGCATGCGTCTGAAAACCTCAACATTCATGACAATTATAATTGGGTATGCTTGCCCAGCCACTTCACAAATCTCACCATATCAAGAAAGGCAAAAACCCTGACAGAAACAAATCTGTGACAGGTTTCACATTATGGGGCTCATGGAAAACTCTTTGGTACAGTGTGAGAGTAGTTATGGATAAGACAAAGACTAGACATTGCTCTTACCACATCACAGTATGATACAATGAATGTGAGCACTTGCTAAGGTGTATCTGCTTCATCACCTGCTGAGTCCTACATCAAGTTTCAAGCAAGGTTTGCAGCTGCTGCAGGTGGCACTTCTGAGTCGGATAGTCTGTCAAAAATATGGAGGATCTGTGGGAAAGTTTGTGAAGCACATGACTAACTTGCCAATTTTGAGATCATTTTAGGCTTTGGATTTCATTGCACAGGTTCCAAAAATCAATTTTTGTGCTTCTGTTTTCCAAAAGCCATTTTCGGTGATTTCCATGAGTCAGATGAAATCCACATCAGCAAAACAGTCTTTTTGGGACAGAGTCACAGTCACTACAGTGTCACAGTTCAACTTTCCAGAGCAAATACTGCTCTAAATACACCATTTTCTGGACTTCCAGTGTATGGAACTATGTATAACTATGTATTTAGGACATGTACACTCATACTGAAATACATTTGATGTCTGAAATGTAGTACTTAATGAGTTGGAAGCCACTGTGCAGCACTGTACAGAGGGGGACCTTCCTGTCACACTGTGGGACTCTGTGGTGGCTGTACAGCACTGCACAGTCACAAACTGTTTTGCTGATGCAATTTCCAGTACTCTAGTATTATTGTAGTTGGTTTTCACTGAAAATAGGTCCATCAGGGAGATTTCTGCAGAGAACAAATTGGAGGCAACCTAGGGTATACTAAGATCATTGTAATTCAATGTACATACATTATACAGTAACTTGGGGTCTAAACAAGGTTGTTCTCAACTGGAAAAGGGATCAGGATTTGGAGAGAGTGTACAAATACAGTGAAAAAAAAATGAAAAACAAAAACACTTAGCTGTCTGGTGGAGCCCTCTGCTCCCTGGAGCTCTCCAGCATGAATAATTCCTTGTCCCCACATCCAAGGGGGGCTTGAGAATTTGACCATACCATGCTAGTTTAGACCCCATTTGGTACATGTCAGAATATACTGACATTGTGGGGCTTCATGGGACCCCCACAGGGCATTGCAGATGATACATCTTGTTCTTTTCTTGGCTGGTGGAAAGGCCACAGTCAGAAGGAGTCAAACCAGATGGAGAACTGCCTCCTGATGGTGTGGAGGTTGCCTAAAGGTATGTACAAACCCCATGCACCTTGAACCCCTGGCACCCCTATTCCCCCTCCAGCATCCCCACTACACTGGTTTGTGGACCCATGGCACATGGTGGTCATGATTCATGGGAAGCCCTATGCATTGACCCTCTTCCCAGAAACCCGAATATTACCTTAATCATCTGTGCTCCATAAATTCAAGTTGAAAACTGCTCCATCCAGAATAACTTTGGATTTCTTATTGATGATTTTGATGTGAAAATACATTATTTTTTGTTTGATTTTTGGGCCAAAAACATTCTGCTGCATATTGCATGTTCAGCCATAAAAAAGACAGAATATTTTTCATGTGATGGGCAGCATGCAATTTATCATTTATAATTCAGTATTTTGGCAACATATATATTAGTTATTTTTTAAACTTTTTGCTAAGAAAAAAGTAGATTACTAAGTTGCAAACCATGTGAAATATATTGAAGATCTATTTACAATTTTTAACACTTATTGTACTCAAAATCACCCTGAAAAAAAATTCATGATGATTTTGACTGAACAGATTTAAGATGAATCTATACCATTTTTTGAGGCATAATTGACAATAAAAATCCTGTATTTTTCTCAAATAACTTTGGCAAAAACATCCCAAATTAAACAGTATCAGTTTCTTCTCTTTTTTTAAGATGTTTTCAGCAAAAAAACTGAGGAATGCTTGCAGTGTCTAGTAACAAGCCGCCAGCAGGCAAACTCAAATCTTTACCTGTCCCCGATGGGCCTTGGAAGGATCTTACGACCGACTTTATGGATATAGGAGTCAGGAGCTCCTCTGGAAAGTCTTACGTCTTAGTTGTCGTTGATCGGTTCTCTAAGGAAGCAGAGTTCATCCCCTGCACTGAAAAGGAAACTGCCGCTAGTATGGCACGGCTTTATTTAACTCACGTCTGGAAGCACCATGGCCTTCCCCAGTCTCTCGTCTCAGATCGCGGACTGCAGTTCGCATCCCAGTTCTCGAAGGAGCTATTTAAAATGTTGGGTGTTGAGCAGAAGCTCTCGACAGCGTTTCATCCACAGACGGATGGTCAAACAGAGCGGTTGAACCGCGAAATTCAGCAGTATTTACGGATGTATGCAAACCATCAGCAGGAACGATGGGAGGATTGGCTTCCCCTAGCTCAATTCGCATACAATAACTCCAAGTCTTCTTCTACTGGCAAGTGCCCCTTTGAAGTTACTCGTTCGTATACACCACGAATGGGCATCGAGCCGACGACTTCTAAGGTAGAAGCAGCGGAGGAGACCGCTAAAGACTGGTTCCAGGTGTTCCAGGAAGTGCGCGAAAGTTTGGGAAAAGCTAGGACTCGTCAGAAAACTCAGGCAGATAAATGACGATCCCCTTCCCCTGCTTACTCCGTAGGCTCACAGGTTTGGCTGGCTACCGACCATTTATCGCTGAAAGATCGGCAGAGCCGAAAATTGACCGAAAAGTGGATAGGCCCGTACGAGGCCTCGGACGTTTTACCCAATGCCATTAAGTTAAAGTTGCCGCGCTCGATGCGCATACACCCGGTAGTGAATGTTTCACGGGTGAAACCTTATCTCGGTGCTCTTGATGGGCAACCGGTTACTCGGCCCGGCCCACAACGGGTTACGGATGAAGGAGATGTTGAGTACGAAGTTGAGAAGGTAGTTGATTCCCGCTTGAAGCGTGGTAATCTCCAGTTCCTCGTCCATTGGAGGGGATACCCAGAGGAAGATCGCACTTGGGAGCCTAGATCCGCTCTTAAGAACGCCCAGGAGGCAATAGACGACTTCTACAAACTCCACCCCGGTGCCCCCTGGAAACTTCGTTTACTCTCGACCGAAGGTCTCTTTTTCTCCGCTGTACCCGACCCTTTGACTGCTGTGCAGCCTATCTGGTCTCGCCTGGAAGTCAAGCCATAGGAGGGGATAGTGTAATGGCCCGTACTTTTTCACTACTAGTTGTAGCGTACTCTTAGCGTAGCTCACCTTATTTATCCACTCTCTGGTTAGGGTTACTTAGACGCGCTCATAGACGCTTTACTTAGTCAGCTGCTTGGTCAGCGTTGCCGCCTTGACTCAGCGTGTACTGCTGCAGCCAATGGCATTTATCTCTCTTTGTTTGGTTTGTTCTATGACGTTCTATGGTACAAACACTCCAGTTAGTATAAATACTGCCTCTCTTGTCGTAGACACTCCAATCGAGTTCATTTGTGCTTTGCGCATTAACTCAGTTCCTCATCCTCAGCCTCTACATCAGTCAAGGAGTGACCGATAATAGTCTTTGGATTATTGGTGTTACAAAAAGGACATTTACCTTCAGCAGGTTGCTAGCACTGTTTTCTCAAATGATTATGATCCACGCATCAGACAACTGTATGCCCAACATCCATCCCTCTTTGTGAAGCCCATCAAGAACCATTTCGCTGCATGAGTCCACATTTATTGTGTCACTGGGCCCCCTGTTTAGCTCTGAATTTATGGCTAATCAGCCGCTTTAGACTTCGAAAAAAATACAACAATGCCAACAAGACCCTCGGCTCCACTGGGGCAGGTCTTACTGCCGAAGAATTGAAGGAAGATCTGCAGTTGAAGAAGCTGCTTGGTGGGTACTCGCATTAGCTTGTCGGCAAGTGTACTAATTACTGGCATAGATAAAATTCTTGAGAACTTCCCCTGGTGGGAAGAAGTCCATGGTTTCTGGAGGACAAACCCATCGTACAACACAGTATTCAGCACAGGCAATCCTGGTCAAGATTTTGCTGCAGAGGCACAGCGGTATTTCACAGGGGGAAAAAGTACTACAGCAGCCACAGCCTTGTTGCCGTTGGTAGGTGATGGCTGGGTTTCTGTCAGCGCATCCCCTTCCAATGAAGGGCCCGGCACTGGGGAAAATGAGGAGTTTGGAAGACGGCGATCCCCATGACGATAGCATTCAGGCTTCCCCCGCTCCCGATCTATGTTCCAATCCCCCTGCAAGCGTCGATGATAACATTGACCCTGTCCTATGAAGCATATCTTCTTCAGTCTACAACACAACAATTTCCCGCTCTACTCCGACCAGTCTTCCCGCTTCAACCAATCCCCTTTCCAACATCTCTGAACCCTCTTCTGTGCCGGTGTTGGCTGGCGCTGATACTACTGGCATACTTCAGACGCTCACATCGCATGCATGCCGGGCTGGTGCTGGCAACAAGGGTAAAATGAAAGCTGCCCCAGATGTTAGTCCTTTCAATCTTGGTGTTCCCACCCATGCACCATCTAGCTCCAGCTCTTCAGTGGCATGCAAGCGTCCTCGGGACCTCAATTCCGAAGTATCTACCAAGATTTCTGAAACATCCAACAGTCTCGTATGCCAAATTCAGAACAGCGCTGATGCCAAGAATGAGACGAAGCGGTGTAGGGAGAGCAATCTCCCTACTAGGTGATTTCTTTTATTCCATTGTTTCTACTTACTGTTTTGTTTTTATATTTTTATGTTACCCTTTTACTTACTGTTTGGACGAGTTTTGGCTTACATAAGCTAGACTCGCACTTAGGATACTTTGTACTTAGCAGAAAAATAACAGCCACTTTAAAAAGACGAAGTAAGACGGAAATCCAAGGCCGGAGCCTTCGGATTATTGTTTTCCCCTTATCAGACATCCTCTAGACGATTATCTCGACTATTTGGGACCTTTAGGGCGCGTTTCAAGTCTTTTCCCTGCTGTCTTCGACTCTCTACCAAGCGCCTCAAGCCCCCTTGGGTCGAACTGACCCAATTCTCAACCCAGGGAGACTACAGGTAGATCCCCAGGCCTCCCATCTCTCAACCTTTCAGCGGATGAGATATGAAGCCCAAATTGTTGGCAAGGAACTCAGATCCCATGACAAGAATGCTCAGCACGAGCATGACCTCAAGCTGAAGATGGTTGAGAATGAACACAAGCTGTTGATCGAAACTGAGAAGACCAAGCAGGCAAGCGAGAGGACCAAGCAGCTGGAGCTGGAATTGCAGATCGAGCAGGTGAGGATCGCACGATTGGAGGCAGAGACAAAAGGTTCCAGTGCTGCAGAAGGAAATTAAGGTTGTTTTCTTAGTTGTCTTACTAACATGTCGTACTTCTGTTGTACTTTGCATTGTTGTACTTCTGTCCCCCCCTCCCCCATGTAAACTTACATCTGGAAATCGATTTGATTCGTGTGCTGGATACGAGCTAGCTAACTAAGTATCAAGCCTGTGGAGTAGACGCTGGAGTAGGGGGAGTCATAGTCAGGCGAGGCTCCCAGAGGCTTAGTCAGCACAGTAGAGTACGAACACACGTGGACTCATGTACGACTACTAGGTCAACTCACCAGACGACCCAACGAGTCCCACTGTCCCATCGTGGTGATGAAAGTGGATTCACACCTTGCATAGTACCATATCACAGCACTACCGAATCACCGAATCACTGTACCACTGCACCACCATATCCCTGCACCACCGCATCACCGTATCGCCGCTGTAGGGAGAGTATACTCCCTACCAGGGTATTTTTATTATTTCATTGTTTTTACTTTCTTTTCTTTTTTTTCTCTGTTCATTTACTCTAGTATTTACTTAGTGGCTTCGAGTTTAGACACGTGAGTGGCTTAAGTAAGCCACTCGCGACTTACATTACACTGTACCTACTTACAAAGAATAACAGTCGCATTTCGAGAGTTCAGAGCACAAGTTCGAGTTCGAGAGGGCTTCGTGTCCCTTCTTTCAGTGTCGAGACAGCCTCAGACAGCATCAGACAGCATCAGACAGCTTCTCTTACCAGGCTATAGAAGCCCCTCTGGAAGATCTTCCCCTTCAGGTCATCTCTACTCACCCCAGCATCACTCTATTCTATTCTCTTCACCGCATTGCAACACTGCCAAACCGACAACGAACACACTGCATCAGCACGTAGTACACGTGCCACTGGAACAAAACAGGCCACATAGAACTGACCAACACCACTGACAAACTGTCTCGCAGACTCCCCCAGCATGACACGCGGGGCCGCTTCCTGCCTGCAAACCCAGTCACTCCCCCAACAGTCCCATCTCCACTGGGCACGACACCGACAGACAACGAGTTCGTCTTCCTGTCCGAACCCCACTCGCTGTCATCTCCACAGGAGTTCACCAAACTCGGATGCCCGTCCCACTGTTCTATGGCGAAAGGTCATCTTCGGAAAATGCCAGCGACTTTCTGAAGGCGTTCAACAGAAGCATACTATTCTCAAACCCACAGGCCACCGACACACAGAAAATAGCCGCATTATCCAACTACCTAGGTACGGGGTCACCAGCAGAAAAATGGTACCAAGGCCTAAAAGGGGCACAATTGACAGCGTGGAAGGACTTCGAGGCAGCATTCAGCACAAGATGGCCGCCGATCGCAAGTGCAACACAGTCGTCGGAGGAGTACCAAGCAGAGTTACTAGCACATAAGATGGCAGAGGATGATGTAGGAATGACCAAAATGGTAGGGCGGCAAAAGGTATGGGCACACGTGAAATGGGCAGAGGAAGTGTGGGAGCTGGCAATGCTCGCCGAAATCGAAACGGGTTCGACATTGATCTGGCAGGTGAAGAAGCAACTGCCAAAAGCTATATGGAAGCAGCTGGATGATGAATACTGTAAGGTTGGCTTGCCTTAGTTCACACCCGCGAACTGTACCGTATGGTATTCGCAGTGTAAAATTTAAGACAAATTATGTCCTTAAAGTCACTACGACGACTTTTTATATACTAGACATGCAGGCATGTGATACCGGAGTATCACATGCCTGCGGATGATTACAGACATCTAAATTAGGGCACGGCCCCTAACACCCTCCCCCTGTAGAGCCGACTTAGGCTTGTAAGACGAGAAGAAAAGAAAAAGGAAAGAAAAAGAAAAAGGAAAAAAAGAAAAGGATAGGGAAGACCCTATGTACATTCACACGAGATGTTGAATCTCGCAGCACTACCAATCCGAGGGTTACACCTCATTTCAGTAATGCAGAGCAAGGTACGAAAGGTGTTGAACCCTTCGTACCACAACTCGAACTGAGGGGTTACGCCCTCGAGAAGACGATCCAGCACTCGATGTAGCGTCCCTTCTACATCGGAGCCGGCTCGTCCCTCATCTCGCCCTCCTCGGGCTCATCATTTTGTTCGGGAGTCCTCTCCCGCGAAATTCGACCTTCCACCCCCAAGTAGTTGGGCAGGTCATAGATAACTACAGCGGAGCAGAAGTCCCTAACGATAGGGAGTTCTGCGTCGCTGATTGTGCGGGCCTCGTAGGCCGCAATGCGCTCGGTAGCGATCCCGAGGGTCCTAGCCTGGCGCTCGACCCACTCCTTCGAGCGGTTCTCCTTCAATACTGGAGGGTCGTTGATTGCCGCCCTCAGAAGATCGAGCGCGGCTCATTATCGACAGCGCGGGTAATGTACTCTCTACCCGCTCTCCTGGCCCAAACGAGGGCATCGTCGGCATCGTGAGGAGTGATGCCATTAGCCGCGAGGTATGCGGCGATATCAGCCATACCGGCTGAGCGAGTGAACTCCCCTTCCCAGGGGACACGAGTACCATCACGAGGGGCCACCTCGGCACAATCCAGAAGGGCTCTGTAGCGACCCTTCGCTGCGAGGAGACGAACTAGCTCCCGGAACCAGACCATCCGGTCATAGCTCCCTCTGGGGACTGGAGCCAGTCGTTCGTAGAGGAGGAATCCTCGTACTAATTGTGCTGTGGGAGGGCTGATTTCCCACTCGTCGTCGTCGGGGCGCTCACTGACACCTAGCGCCCCAGGGAACATTCTCGAGAGCTCGGAGCTCTCGTCTGAACCGTTGTACCTATTCTGGTACGTGTGGATGAACTTAACCCAGTCAGCGACTGGGGCTTCGAGGCTCGGAGCCTCTCGTGGTAGTTCGGGGATCCCCCCTTTTCCCTTCTTTCCGGAGGTTCGACCTCCTCCTCTAGGATTAAACGCTCGACCCCTTGGAGGGGGTCGTTCTTGATGAGCAGGGG
>JANFAB010000356.1:0-27806 GCA_024613165.1 Pisolithus albus | reverse complement strand
GACGGGGGATTCGTTATGGGTATCTCAGTGCGTTGTCAGGCAATCCGGGGCCATCATGGAACTGCCCAGAGGAGCGAGAAAAGTGTAAAAGGATACCTAAAGCCAACTGTGAGGATGGACTAAGAAAATGCTGTTGAGGGAACTGACAAGAGCAGTCGTAGTCCATTTTTTCAACGTAGACCAATTACGAGGGTTACATGGATCAGAAGCCCATTGGGCATCGTGAGCTTGTTTGTCAGTTTTGGGGAGAATGTCTTGCCCGGTTGGCGGGTTTGGAAGCTCCCCCACAAAGGTAGGGTGGTCAACATGATAGCCAAGTTGCTACAGAGGCTGTCTCCTGGGAAGTACCTTGCATTTCCCCGGACATGTTTCGCGGAGGACTCCCGTTCTAACGATAGGAGTGGACGCTGGTGACAGGTGAGGCACGGGCATGGGGGAAGGCGCAACCGTTGGCTTTGTATAGGGTGCCGCCATGTGATGACAAGAACTGTAATGTCTAATGCTCCATCTTTCGCCTAAGACGATATGACATTGACTACGATGCCTTCCCAGCGACTGGCAGGCAGTGCTTACCTAACAGTACAATGGCTTTCCGGTCAAGACAGCGTCACACCTCCCTCGCCTCGTCCTTAGCGTGGAAATCGAATATCGTGGAAGACGCATACCACCCAGACGAAGTAGCAGATCGGTTGCGGTGAGCGAGACTCTTAACTCGGACTCACGTCCGACCGGCCGATGTCAGATATGTGGACGACGGAAATCCCCTATCACCGGGTCTACCGTGCTTACTAAATCGGTGACCATGAAATTTGAAAATTTGACCAATCTGCAATTAGAAACGTCGGCCCGCGTTGAGTGGCGTCACCGTTCCTACGGTGTACGGAAAACGTCATGGCTACAGGGCTTGGAATCATTGCAAATTACAGTATTCAGGGCACATCTTTCTCACGCTGGAAGAGTGAAAAAAACGGTACCGTCGAGTCACTTGTGCTATTGGGTCCAAGGTGGAACAAGCTTCGAATAGTCACATGAATTACACAACACTGTACCGTCCTACTACCGCACTGGGATTGCGCATCTCCGCCTGCAGTGCTGCGGCAGACGCTTCAATAAGGAGACGCTTGATTTCTCTGACCGCTTGCTCGACCTGCACGGAAAAAAAAATCAATTTCCGTAGGAAATAGAACAGGGAATACAAAATGGTGCTCACTCTCCACTCTTCGTTCGATTCCACCAGGAGGTGGAGCTTAGGCGGGCCTTCCGGAGGAGGTTCCTTTCCTGTTTCGTAGTATATACCTGTAGAAAGTAAGATTCGGAACTGCAACAGCGACTCAGGGTCGACTCACCTTTATTGGTAACTGAGGCACCCGTCATATCAATGAGCTAAGGAAATCGTAGTTGAGTACATGATCGCGCGGACTTTCACAACACATACCTGGACCATCGTTTCTTTGTTCGTGACTTTCCATCTAGCCTTCTGCGGATAGTCATTGATGGGTATGATCGCGTGGAAATCCGTCGAGTCAGGATTGGCTTTCCTACCGCCGCTCTCTTCATGTTGTATTTGGGACTGTAGCACCAATCTCATAGCCTTCAATTGGGCATTAAGCTTCGCCACAACACTGAGTGCTTGCTTCTCGGCAGGTGTGTCTTTGCCAGCACGAGCAGCTGCTTCTTGGGCAGTTCGAATCTGCGCTTGTACTTTCTCCTCCTCCTTAGCATGGGCAGCACGTCGAGCAGCGATGGCAGCATTTCCAACTCCAAGAATTCCTTTGGAAGAATCAGGCGCAGGCCCGCGTCTGATCTCCACCTTGAAGTTGCCGAAAGTCATATCATCGCCCGGAGTAGTCTTCTGCGGTTCTTCTGCCTTCTCCTCCTCTCCACCTTCACCATAAGCCTTGCGTTCCGCGCGATCTTTGGCTTCTCGTTCCTTGTCCAGCCGATCCAACCCCTTACCACCAAAGCCAGAACCAGCGACCTGTGCCTTCCCCGACTTCACTTTTTCCAAGAAACCTGTCAAACAGTCAGTGACCGTGTTGCATAGCGGGGGAGGAGGAACTCACCGTTGGCTAGCTCCTCCAGTTCCTTAGGTATAGTAGCATTGCTAGCCTTCAAGGCGCGGTATATATCGACAGAGTACCTCTCTTGCTCTGGGGTAATGAAGGTAACACAGGTTCCCTTGTTTCCGGCTCGCCCTGTTCTACCAGCACGGTGAACGTAATCCTCCATGTGGTTGGGAGCATCGAAATTGATGACTAGCTTCAGCTGCTTGACGTCCAGCCCTCGGGCAGCAACCGAAGTCGCGATGACGATCGGGACAACACCAGCCTTGAAGTCAGCGATAGTAGAATCTCGATCCACCTGGTCTTTTCCACCATGAAGGGACATGCATAGATATCCCCTTCGCATTAGATCACGAAGGAGATTATCAGCAGCTTCCTGCCGGTCGACAAAGATTAACGTCCGGCATTCCGGGTCTTCGTTGTACATTTGACCCAAAATCTCCAGAAGACGGTTGAATTTTGATTCCTCCGGGCGGACTTCAACGATCTGCTCAATCTCAGGTGCCACAACAGATCGGCCACCAACGGTGATTTCCAAAGGCTTTTGGAGAATCTTCCGTGCCAAGGAGTCCATTTGCTTTGGAAACGTGGCGGAGAAAAGAACAGTCTGGCGGTCAGGGCGGATATTATTGACAATCTTCATGACTTGCGGCTCAAAACCCATGTCAAACATCCTGTCAGCTTCATCCAGTACCACATAGGTAACGCGTTTGAGGTTCGTCACGCGCCCCGAGTTTGCAGTTAGGAGGTCAATCATACGCCCAGGTGTACAAACGATGATCTCGGCCCCTTTTTTCAGTTCTGCAATTTGATCTTTAATGGGCGAACCACCGTAGGCGCATACAGCCTAGGTGTTGGACGTCAATCACAATGCACGGAGATAGAAAACAATAGTACCCACCCGCAAATTCAGCACCTTTAAAAACGGCTTGCATTCACGGTGAATTTGCACAGCTAATTCACGAGTTGGAGTCATGACGATAGCAAGCGGTCCTTCCATCTGCTCCAGCGGACGCTGATCCTTGATATGTCGAAAAAGTGGTAACAAAAATGCAATTGTTTTACCAGAGCCGGTCTTCGCAACACCGATGACATCTCGGCCAGACATGATAGCGGGAATGGCTTGGGCCTGAATAGCCGTTGGCGCCGCGTAACCCAGTCGTTTTATAACCTCCAAGCTAGACCATGAAGTCAATCCCAATCATGCCAGCAGTTTGATGAAGGCACCCACCAGCTTGCAGGAAGGCCAAGTTGACTCCACTTTGTGACGGGTCTGGGGCAGTCAATACCGCGTATCTTGATGCCATCTAACTCGAGCCGTAGAAGGTCAGCTTCTTCATCCGTCATGACAGCAACATCTGGTGGTGGGACGTAAAAATCTTTGCGGAAAGGTTCGTAGTTAATACGAGAGTGATCGACAGCGGCGACGTCTTTCTTCTTGGCCTTTTTAGCCGCAAGAGCAAGAATGTCTTCCGGGTTTAAGTCAGTAGCATCGAGCTCGTCACCAACTGGGGTTTCCTCGACGTCATCTGCACCTTCCTCCACCATACGATCGTCAAGGCGAACGCGGGATGGACCGGGCCCGCCGTTTGTCCTCTTCATATCTTCTGCGTTGACCTTTTTGACTTCTTCTTTGACTCCACTCATAAATGCGTCCAGGGGGTCGAGCTCTTCGTCCTCGTCCATCGCATCGGCAGCCTTCTTCTTCAATGCTTGATCCATTCTGTTCGCCTCTTCATCGTCATCGTCAACTTCGAGATCGCCAACGCTGGCCTCCCCGTCAGCCATAGTCATATCGACAGCAGGCATATCACCAAGAGTCTCCAGCTTACGCTGCTTGGTCTCCACCGAATCATCCATCGCAGCTGCGGTGACCTTGGAAGCTTTAAGAACCTCGGGTTTAAGGGGCAGTCCCTTGAGGCCCAAGCCTGTCAAAGCTGCGCGATTCAACGTTCCCCCAGGTTTGGTTGGCGTTGTGGCTGGAGCAACTGTGGTGCCAAGATCAAGTGGTGTGAAATCTTTATAGAGGGGGGTAGAGATTGACGACTAACCTGGTGCCGACTTGCCAGCAAGCGCCATTGCCTTGGCTTTGGCCTCATCCAACGCCTTTTTAGCCTCCCACTGTTTCTTCCACGCCTCGAGTCTTGCGCGCTTAGCCTTCAATTTTTCATCTTCTGGTGGTGGTGTAGGCGTCGAAGTTGCATCTGCAGTAGGTTTTGGTAGAGGGGAAGCTGCTCGACGATCACGGTCCTTGCGATCTGGAGAGCGTGAGCGGCGTCGGTCGTCCCGTCGGTCATCCCTCCTATCGTCTCGCCGCCTATCGTCGCGGTACCTGTCGTCTCTGTGACGGTCTCTATCCCTGTCTCTATCCCTCTCCCTCTCCCTATCCCTTTCTCTGTCCCTGTCCCTCAGCCTATCCCGGTCTCTGTCCCGGTCTCTGTCTCTTTCGTCGTCGTATCTCCTGCTAGTCCTTTGGGTATTCCGCCTGGTTGGCGAAGGAGACCGAGGTGAACGGTGAGATGACCTTACCCTCTTGTTTGAGCTATCTGGTGAGTAAGACCGGTCCCTGCGAGTCATGGTTTCTGCGTCTGTCGTGCTGGGGAAGCAAAAAGAGAAATGCATTTGTTTGTCCTCGTCACGGGTTCCCCCGTGGCGCTGACTAATAATATCGGTCTTGGTGACGCACACGACGAGCTCTTCCCGCAGACGACGGCCATGGCCAACGACATCTTGGATCCAGCAGCACTCCTCCGTCAGCTCCCAGATATACTTCCGCAGCATAACAAAGTATTGTCGTCTGTGCACGATGCCATCGCTGTCCTCGTCCATACTGCGTTCACGGCTCTGGGCTTTCGCCTTGTTGCCACGGATGACGTGTCTCCTGCCAGATCACATCCCAACAACGTTCTTCCGGACGACTGGAATACAAAGGGGCTTGTAGACCGTACATTCAGGTACAGACATGAACAGAGTAGTCTTGAATTTCTTGTAAAGGTCATAAAGTTGGGTCAACGCACGTTGATTAACGCCATCGCTGTCGAAGTACGCAGATCCGTCCCCGTGTATACCTATCTACTCAAACGTGACTCGCAGAGCGATAAATCTGCTTCGTTAGACATATCTACCAATGACTTCACCTCGCCCTCGTTTTATCCCCATGACGTTGCTCGGCCTGATGCCCCGCCTCTCGTCCATGGCTTCATCTCGTCCAACCGTGTCACTGATTTCATCTGCCAGCTCAAACTGAAGATCATACAGAAACTCGTTCCGGGCCTACGGAAGGAAGGTTATACTGAAGGATCTGAGGATGCTTCCACAAATGTGGGTCCGTCTGTTCCGCGTTCTGTCCCTGTCCCCGTCCATCCAAGACCATCCACTCCTCCTATCGACTTTCCGTATGGACCTGGCTCTCATATACCACCCCAAAATCCGCTTGAGATTGGTCGACGAGATTTGGAACCGTTTGGGGGTAATCCGTTTGTTCCACCGCCCTTGTTTCCGCCTCATGGAGGTGACGGCATGTTCGTTGGTCCCGAGCATCCAATATTTGGACCTAGAGGGAATAGGTCAAACGACGTGAGGGGGCCATGGGGAGGTGACGGATACCTGCCTCCAATGGGTGCACCTCCCGGCGCACGATTTGATCCCATAGTGCCGAGTCCTGGTCCACTTAACCGGTTCCCACCACGCTTTGGAAGGGGGACACCGAGAGGACGTAGTGGCGAGCCTGACAATGATGAATTCATGCCGCCCGGAGCTGTGAGACTTGCGATTATTCTCCGGCACGACACCCAAACTGACCTATTTAATCTTGCTTGACAGGGAGACATGTTTATGTGAGTCATCGTGTATGTACATGAATGAAAGGCAGAAGAGGACGAAAAGATTGCTACCGCATGTTTCTGTTTTCCGTGTACTTGTACTAGTCAAGTTAGGGGCCATTTGGTGTCCGAAAGCGGTATATGCGCTGCGACGCTGTACTATAAAATGACCAAGAACAACCCGAGCTTCGTTCCCCCCCACCACCACCACATTCCACACGCACTCTCCCATGGGTCCTGTCAGAGCGAAATCCCCCACGTCGCCAATGCGCAGCAAGCCAGCAATACCGCCAGGCTTCAGGGCTGCACCAAAACCCAAGCCTAAGCCTGTCGTAGAGATGTCCTTGCGAGAGCTCCATGACCAGTATGATCGCAACGAGAAACTACTCTGCTCATCGTAGGTTATAACTTCATGTATGCACGCCTGATCCCTAGGGACCACCTCGGAGCCCCGACTCTGACGATCCCCATCGCTAGGTCAGCTTCTACGTCTACCCTCGTGCAACGATTGTCAGCAGAACAGCAAGCGATCTCATCCCGTTTACTCGAACTTGAAGGCGTCGAACACATACGAAATGGTATCAAGAACACAAATATCAACGCTGACGAGAAAATGAATCTCGACCAACAGTCATCGCCTCGGATAATCGATGCCAAACGGCGAGCATTATCCCGTTACGTGCGTGCACAACGTTCTGCACGTCCCGAAGAGTGCTGACCCACCACACCTCCCCTCAGGCTCCCTTGCCCTCAAATGGTAATAGTCATATAGGCTCCCTCACCCTGCAGGAGGCCGTCGCGTTGGAGCAACGTGCACATGCCGAGGACCTGGCGAGGCAGCAACGAATAGACGAAAGGCGGAGGCGCATAGGATTACCGGTCAAAGGCGAAGTGTTAACAAGACAGGAAATGGATGCGCGCATGTGGGCCTTTCTGTAAGAATCTCGCAGCTTTTTATCGTAATGGTACCAATGCGCAGGCGTTAGGAATTACAAACCAACAGACTCGGATCTCGAGGATATAGACGACGAGGACGATGACAGTGACGCTGGCGATCCTTCAACCTGGTTCGACGACGACCAGGACGACGGCGTCAAGGGACAGGACATCATCTCTCCCGATTTAGAAGACCTCTCAAGCGTCATACGTATCGACGAGAGCAGGATCCGCTATAGCACTTTCTACGAGCCACGAGACAATGACTGACGTCGATACTACGTGGGCACGCAAGACCATAATGATATGTGGTGTGTAATGTACATGTAAGCGTTGATCTGGTATCTGCATCCGGGCCAGTAAATTCGAGTGGTATCCAAACGTCGTCAGTCACAGCACTCAGCGGGCGTGGACGGGACAGTTTCTGCCTCGTTGAAGCCAAGACACGAAACAAGCTATTGCACTTATCAGCTCATTACTTAGGGCTGCAAGGATATGCACGACAACACACCATTATGGAAACTGCACAGGCAGCTCAGTCGGGCAACCAGAGATCCTGTAGATGTGGTCAAGACAAAACTATAGACAATATCTCCGGATAAATACCCTTCGTAAACTCTTCGAAGCAGATAACGCCTCGTCGCGTGTCAGTATGGAGTTGTCGGCGGCCATGACGCAGGAACTTACATTCCACACCCAGCAAAGCACTTTCGGCGGGAAGCCTGTAAACCAAATATCTGGCCGATTGGGAGGCAGATGGTCCCGGCCCACCGTCTAAACAACCCTTTACATGGGCCTCCTGGTCGGCCGGTAGCCCTAAATCTGCCAAACTTACTCCACAGACAGGACACCTACTCATGAATGCTCAGTCATGCTTTACATAAGTGATTCCTGTCCACCCACTCTGCAAGGTCACTCAATTGTGAATTAGAAGTCTGTCGCGTGAGAGGGCTAGAGGCTGCCAGCCTGCTATGGTCGATTGCATTCCCAACAATTCCTGCGGTTTGGTATCTCGCGGGCACACCAGCGTTCAGCTCGTGGAAACAAGGGTCGCAAACACGTTGAGGTAAACCAGGGGCAATAGACTCCTCGAAAGCCGGATCATAGGCAATGTCTGCCACGTCAAGGGGAGCTCGACGAGACGAACATCGGTCACAAAATATCCGGCCACATTTTCGACAATGCTACAGGAGGCGATCAAGGTGTTGTTGCAGGAAAAGGTCAAGTTAACACTCACATGCTGGTGAGGTTTGTCCACAATACTCCAGGTGAGCGAGAGAAACGTTGCGACAAGGAAAGAGCACTCACTCTACGAAGAATGAAAGTAAACCGTCGCCGACAGCTATTGCAGACGGTGACCTCTTCGTCTCTTTCCCATCGAGCGTAGATGGGGTGGGGAGTAGGTTGCCACCCAGAAGTGACCATTTTCTGAGGCGCTTCGCAAGTGGGGACGCGAAACTCCGCCGCCTGTGACAAATGTGGCGTAAGATCTGATGGGGTCCTAGAATCTGTCAAGGCAGTTCCTGCAGCAGAGGGCTGCACTGTCTCCGATGGCAAGCCGCCTGGATAATGGAACTCTCTTTCATCCTCGTCGTCATCACCTGGATCGTCATCTGACTGTGACATGATGAGACCCTGAGCCCCCGCAAAGAGGCGGCGTCGCTCGAGCTCCCTGCCGTATGCATTTAGAAGAACTTCCGCTTGAGTTCTGCGCTCAAGATTGTCATCGCCTGTCACGCGGATGAGCAGTTTAGCTTATCACCCAAATAACCACCCACCTAGAATGCCCTGACGCAATTCGGTCGTTGCTCGCTCTAGTTTGGCAATGATACGACGAGCCTCTATAGCAGAAAACTCTCCACTGTCAATCTCGGTGTCACGAGATCGATTTCCCACGAGATACCGAGCACGCGCAACGTAGTCTTGTGCTGATGAGAGCGGATTCGCGGGCATAGATCCGAGCTCTTGTCCGTCAAAATCTCCTGGACTGCTCTCCACGTCGCCGACACAAGGAATCAAAGTTCCGTCGGTGGCTAGGTGGTAAAGAGCACCATCAGGTTGCATGAATGGCAAGGGAGGAATGTCAAGGCGGCGACGCATGACCCGTACCCAACGCCTGCGGCGCACCCAAATTTGTGCATGCACAGATCGTGACGACGATGCAGACGAGTTGGTATTCGCCACGTGGTTGTAGGTTCTGATGGAAGCGGTCAAACCAGCAGTCATAAACCCACTGCCAGCCAGAAGACGCTGCAACGGCGGGGGAGGTTCCGCTGTCCATTCTTCATCGGCAGTGTCAAACGCTGGGGCGTATTGCCAGCCAGATTCTACGTCGACTCCCGGGGGAGTAATATCGAGTGTCCAGTCAGACCTGCAGAGGGTCTACAATTCCAGGGCCGGAAGCTTTTAAAAAATTAGGCACCTACAACCAGAAATGACTCCTTTCTGTAGCCTCCGGCATAACTCTGCCTGCGTGAGATGGTTTGCACAAAGTATACGGAACCGCCCGGAGTGGCCGCTGGTCGTCGCTACGCGATGATGGGATCAACAGCGCGCCTGTCTCTTCGTCCGGCGACGGCAGTTTCAGTTCAAACGGTGGGTGGCGGCCATGCTTTCCGAGGCCAAACGAGGAGAACTTGGGTTTCCCGCCGGAAGCCGCCAGAGTTTTCAAGCGCGTGTCAAGGCACTGATATTCGTACAAAATCAAGGGTATGGTCGTGTGAACAGCTAGAGGGTTGTATGGAACAGTCGTGAAACGCCAGCGTTCCGCTTCGGCCCTTTGGAGTACCTAGAGAATGGTTCGGACAAACCGCAGCATATAGAAAACGGAGAAATTTACCTCGCAAATCCAGACCTCAAACACGGCCGCCGCCACATCGTAAGCGGTCTCGCCCCAGTTATTCCTTACTACAGGATTCGCCCCCTGTCTCGTTAACAGGTAGAGAACAACTGGAAGGTGACCTTTCGATGCTGCGTTCACTGCAGAGGGTGTGAAGATAAAGGAGGCGCAAGGTCCTGCAGCCTAACTCACTCAGCGGTGTCCATCCATCGTTGCTGGGGAGGTCGACCCCCTGAATGCCATTAAATTCGCTTGCGGCGCCCCCCGATTCACATAGCCACCTGACGATGTCAAGGTAACCCTGATAGTATGCTGTCAGTTATGATGACATATGCAGTATAGGAAAGAAGCTAACCTTGGCGGAGGCATTGTGAAGTGCTGTCCAGCCATCCGCGTCGCGAGCGTGGACGTCTGCCTTGTCCGGCAACAGATATTTGACGATGGGTAGGTGACCATGAAGTGCAGCCTTGTGCAAAGCAGTCTGAATAACATAAGAGCCAGTGAGAAATGGAAACAGATCATTGACAGACCTCCCCTTCACGATCTTCCAAGTCTGGCATGGCACCACACTCTTCGATTACTAAGTACTCAGTCTGGTTAGCCTCGGGATTCTAGCGGTACCAGTAATCGACGCTCACACCACCGAACTATATCGAGAAAACCGCGGCTAGTAGCGGAGTGGAGAGCAGTGAAGCCTGTGCGGGAGGATGCATCGTTCGCGAGGGCGAAAGGTTCCAGCTCATTGCTCTGAAGAGCGGTGGAAAATAGTTTTTTTAGAAGAACGAGGTCACCAGAAGAAGCAGCGGCACAAATGGCTTCCAGTTGTGCAGGAGAAGGGTGGGATTGGTTTTGTATGGGGTAGAGTGGAGGACCCAAGGGTGATGGAGGGTGTGTTGTGGATTCGGGGACCGCGGTCGCTTG
Source organism: Pisolithus albus (assembly GCA_024613165.1). Lineage (NCBI taxonomy): Eukaryota > Fungi > Basidiomycota > Agaricomycetes > Boletales > Pisolithaceae > Pisolithus > Pisolithus albus. The sequence continues at coordinate 17,226 of JANFAB010000356.1, read as the reverse complement.
TTCGGGTGGAGGAGTCGGAAGAGATTGATCATTTACCGCCGCGTTCTCAGAAGTGGTCGGGTACACGAAGTCTTCGTCTGAATCATCTGCTGTAGTGGGATATATGAACCCGCCTTCTTCGTTGTCACTGTCCTGGTCAGTCTCGACGGCGGCTGCCAGCGGCGACACCTCAAACACCTGCGACCTGTCTCCCGTTAGTTATAATGACTTTCGAGGTGGACACGGACCCACTCGTCAGTACCACTGTCGTCGCAAGTAGTCGCCATGATGTCCGTGGCCGCGACGCGTCGTCCAATGGCAAGAAGCAAATTCGAGATCGGAAAGTGTTACTAGACTTGACACGTGACCAAATACCGACGCTGTGTCGGAAGAAAAATAGAGCAGCGAGGCGAAGAGGAAGTGAGAGACAAAGAAAAAAGAAAAGGCAGGGGAGTTGAAGGAACACGTCAGTTGGATTCTTTCGAAGCCAGTAAGTAAGTAACAACTTGACGATGACTCGGAATCTGCTCGTGTCGGTCTTTCGGATGCCAACCGGGCGTCGCGCTGGTATCGGCACCACAGCATATCTCAGAATCCACTCGTCTGTTTCAAGTCGCCATCGTCGACCTTTCTCATACAGACCGATGTCCACCGTCGATTCTTCGTCCCCCATATCCATTTCCTCTCGTCTTGTTGAGGGACGTGCTCTGAGGCAAGACGTCTGGTCAGTCTTCGAGTGAGTTACCACCACTCTTCGCAATCGCTGCTCCCCCTCAGTATATCTAGTGCTGCAAATCTGCCTGCCGATTGCATCAACCTCGGCCAGGGGTACATGAATTTCTCCCCACCCTCTTGGGTCGTCGAGGCCGCCAACTCTGCCCTCGCATCTCTCCTTCCGAATCACTACTCCCATCCCAAAGGTCGCTTACGTCTGCGTCACGCTATCAAAAATTTCTACGAGGCATCTTTCGACAGATCTCTCGATGTAGAAACAGAAATATTGGTCACGAGTGGTGCAAACGAAGGTACTTCATCGCTCGCAGCCATAATTCTCATCCGCTCAAATATTTCAAAAGGCCAGTATTCCGTGTTCGCCGCCTTCTTGGAGCATGGTGATGAGGTCATCATGTTCGAACCTTTCTTCGACCAATATCTGGCCTCTGTCATCTTCAATGGCGGAAAACCAGTGTATGTTCCCCTTCATCCTAACTCGGAGGGCGACAAGCCCTCCAGTGGTGACTGGTCGATAGATTTCGACGAGTTGCGGTGAGCATGCTCAATGTTCATTTTCCGTCCAATCACTGAACGACAATTTGAGCCGCACCATCTCCCCTCGAACGAAGATGATTATTATTAACACACCTCATAATCCTGTCGGGAAGGTCTTCACCAAACTGGAGCTGGAGAAAATAGCAGAGCTTGCAAAAGAGTTTAATTTATTGGTCATGGCCGACGAAGTGGTAAGCCTCACACGTCCTTCTTGCTTGAGCTCAAATTCGTAATTTTGGCAGTATGACTGTCTCGTGTATGATGGCAAGCAACATGTCCGTATCGCCAACTTACCCGGGATGTGGGAGAGGACTGTAACGGTTTTGTCAGCTGGCAGTAAGTGCAAGGACACCTGGTGCAACTCTACCTGACTGATACGTCACTGGCAGAGGCATTCGCTGCAACGGGATGGCGTGTTGGTTGGTTGATTGGCCACCCGTCCATCATCACTCCCACTCTTGCGGCAAGCACGCGCATCGTCTTTTGTACAAACTCCCCTCTCCAGGAAGCAGCTGCGGCGGGTCTTGAAGAAGCAAAGGCACGCGGATTTTTCGAACAGCAATTAAAGGAATATCAAGAACGGCGCGACGTCCTTCTGGCCGCTTTCGACAAGCTTGGTTTGAAATACTTTCTTCCAGAGGGTTCCTATTTTGTTCTAGTGGTAAGTCTTTTCACGTTGTGGTTCAAGTGAGGAGAGATGGTTATGTCGTTCTAGGACATCTCGCGACTCAAATTCCCAGATGACTATCCATTCCCAGAGACTTTGCGGGGTCGTGGAAGAGATTTCAAGTGCGTAGGGTCCTTGGTGGCATCGCATAATCGCTTACTGTCGTAGGGCATGCTGGTTCATGGCCTTGGAGGTTGGAGTGTCAGCCATTCCCGTGAGCGAAGTGGGTTCTAGTATCGCCTCATGTAGCGGCAAGTAGCTCAATGCGTTCCAGTTCTATTGCGAGGAGCACTGCAATATCGGCGAAAATTACGCTCGCTTCGGATTCTGCAAGGACGTTGATACGCTCAAAGAAGCTGGTCATCGCCTGCAAAGTCTTTCGAAATACCTCTCTTAGAAATATCTTGCCTGGGCTGCTACATGCTACCCTTCACGAGATTTCCCTGACATACTGTTTAATAATGGTATTCGCCGGAGAAGTTCTGCGTTGACCGTCCAGAGGCTGGTCATGTACTAAGTACAACTATTTTAGACTGTTATGTAGCTTTCAAGTGTGTCAATGACACGAGACAGAACCTCGTCTAGCGAGCGACTCTCCACGTCGTAGTAAGTAGGGTTGCTGACAAGTCGTCTCGCCATGAAGGTAAACGACAAAGCTTGGATGGCATCTTGCTTGTTACGGAGCGATCTTCCCAAGCTCTCCCGGTACCAACTACGGAGGAGGTCCGTCTCCAGCAATTGAGACTCTAACGGTAATCCATCATCGCTCAAGAACTTGTTGAACATCTCTCCGTCTTCAGCAGGGCAGAACAGAGTAAAGTGTCCTGGTAACGACCGCTGAACGGCCCAGCTTTGCATCTCCACCACTTCCAGGAAGGTATAATCTTTGAGCTGGCGCTCGGATGTGGGACGGTCCACACAGACGTATTGGGTTCCCACGACAACGACCGTGCCAGCTCTGGCGGGTAACTTCCAGCACGCCTCGCGTGTGACAACGAGCACGCGAATGATACCCTCAGCGAACAGCTCAAGGATACGCTCCCGACTCGTGTCAGACATTCCCCTGTGAAAGATGCCGATGCCGCGCGAAGCGAAGTCCACCGTCTTCCGATCCGCTGTTTGCATTAGACGCTCTTCTACATCTGTTACGGAAGCGGCCTTGGCGAGAAAGCCGGTCTCGACCATAGAGTTGAGATTATGTTGTGTAATAAGCTCCTGGGCGATTGTTGCACAGTGTAGTCGTGAGGGGACGACCACGATGACTGACTCGGTGAGGGAACCGAGTCCCATAGCCGCATAGGCCGGCTTCGCTAACGCCTTGAACAACGCCTCAGATATGGGCATCGTGTACGTTTGGACTGAACAGTTCAGTGGCTGTTCCCGATCTCTGGGAAGAAAGCTGTACAGCTCCCTGGACTCGACGCCCAGCCATGACGCGAGATCTACGGGGTCATTGAGCGAACGTGACAATCCAATGTACCTAGTGGGTGAACGGTGAGTTGCATGGCGTAGCAGTGACACCGCAAGTTCGTAGGCGTCATCTAATTGCTCCAAATTCTCGCAAAGAACAAGATCAGGATGGGCCCCTATTACGGGCCTAGCGCGTAACGTGCGCAGGAGGACTGCAGCAGTGACCACTCGGATCACCTTGCGCTCCGGAGAGCTAAAGACTGTCTTCTCATTGTCGCATTCCACCTTGATCCCACAAACCCCCGCACCGGAACTCAATCCTGAAAGCGTACTTCTCGCGATTGCTTTGTTCGGGGTAACGACAAGTGCCCAAGCAACGGTCTGCGACCTGAGTAAAGTTGACCTAATAAAATTACTAGCGTTCACAGGCCAACTAACTCATTTAAGGCCTACCATATTGCCATGTATGCCAAGGATGATTTCCCAGAACACACCGATGCAGCAAGGAGGACATTGGCTGGGGTGTTGATAGCGCTCCAGAAAGTTTGCGTCTGGATGGCGTTGAGGGAGTTGTACTGAGCTGCAGAGTACAGCCCTTCCAAGGCGGGAAGACGGAGAGAGGATATAGGTAGAAAGCCAACGTCCTGTCTCCATGTATGTGGATGAGAAATCGCCGGCATGACTACATTATCCAGCGACACCGGACACTCATTGTCGGCGCCCAACCACTGGTCGGAGACAAGGCGAATGGTCACCGAAGATAAGCGCTTGCCGACTACCGAGACAATGAAGTTAACATCCAAGACCTCTGGCTGCTCGCGTAACATGATGCGCTTGATTTGAAGTATTGCATTCTCCCCACTGTCTTCAACCCATAACCAGAACGGTTCCGCAGAACCATGAATATGGACGTCCCACGTGAAAGTTCTTGCCACTGAAACACCAATCCTTAACATTTCAGGCCCCAGTGGACGAAGAGAAGCGGTCAACTCCGTGGACGGAAACTGTTTCGCCGCTTTCAGAAGAGTAGATCCCTTATCTTCATTCAACTTAATCAGTTGTCCAAGCTCGCTTGCAGTCAAACAGGCGAGATCCTGGGGAAAGTACTCCGTAGGAAGACTTGTAAGGCCGTAGATAATATCGGCTTTGAGCCGCGGAAATTGCTTCATTGGCTGATCAAAAGGCCACATGCGCTTTTCCACTGCTTTGCTCATTGCTGCGAGAACGGTGGTTGTATTTGCCCACTTGCGACTTATTGCTATCTCCAGGAGTGCTCGTATGATCCGACCACCGTTTTGGGCAACATAGGCGCTGTCGGATATCAAAGCAAAATCTTGTATTGGTAGCCGGGATATGTGCGCCTGCAACAAGATGTTGACTTTGCCCTGATTCGTGTCCGTTCCTCCCTGCAGATACCAATCAAACGAATGGCTGACAGTAGAGGATAGGTCACGCACAGAAACCTCGCAAGGCACGCGCCGCATCAATTGTTCCAGTTCTTTGACCTCAGACTCCCTAATCTGGATTTGATTGAACTGCGTGCCTCGATTAGTTTCCGGCTCTGCGAAGTGTAATAGAGATGTACCTCAGTGCTCGTACTTAATGTGCGGAGTACATCTGCCTCGGACATCGTAGGTTTGAAAGACGCCTTCCACTCCTCTATGGACTGGTGACGGATGTAGTACTTTGCCGCTATTTGTCCTATATCTTTTGTGGTAAATGTCTCCGTATCGGCATCAAAGTCAATCATTTTCAGTTGCGCTAATTGTTTGGCGGCACTTTTGATAGCCTGCTGCCGTTTTTCCACGAGGGAGGGATTATTGACCACTGTTCCTAGCGACAATCCTATACCTCATGTAAGTCAATTCTAACAGGTCTCGCGCCCGACGTACCGTACTGGAGAGGGTTCTTTTTCATTCGCACAAAGAGGTACGTATAGCCCAACCAACGGACACCATCACTAATGCTGGAGACCGTTCCAAGGGCTATTTCGGCATTTAGTGCATCAGTCATGCCTGACAGGAATCTGCAAAACTAAGCATTGTAACTTCGGCGAGAAGAGCGAAACCAACTTTGATTCAATCGGTGTCTGTCGGAAACTTTAAAATGCAATCGCTTCATACCAAAAGTAACTTACCTGAGACATGACAGCCTCTAAATAGTGTGGTAATTTTTCTTCTAAGGTGCAGATGTACCCTTCTCCACTCGCTTCTAATCCGGGCCGACCAGCACGGCCAAAAACTTGTAGAACGTCCAGGACGGATAGATCGACGAACTGGCCCTTCGTACTATCGTAGATCTGCGTCCCTTTGATGATAACTGGAAGGCATGTCAGCGAGAACGAATGACGTTGTTTTATCACCAACCTGCATGAGCGGGGAGGTTGACTCCCCAGGCGAGAGTGGCAGTGCAACATAGCACCTCAGTGGCCAGGTCAGATTAAACGCACTCCTTTAAGAAATGTAGTACCTTTATAGCCTTCGCTTTGAACAATGCTTCCGTTAAACTTCGGTCTGACCGTAGCATGCCAGCATGATGGATACCAAAACCATGATCAAAAAGCTGCTTCATTTCTTTGTTACGAGAGTTCCCGATGGTCCTGCGGTGGAGGGCCCACTGTGGATTGTCTTCGCAACTGTAGTCTAAAAGTGAACCCTCTGCCATTGCAGCGTCCTTGAGAGCGAATGCAGCGTTTACAGTTTCCTTGCGGGCGTGAACGAAGACCATGACCTGGTGACCTTGCTTAACCAACTCAGACACCTTTTCGAAGGTGACTCGATCCAAATTTCTTTTTGCTTGGATACTCCCAGGTTTACCCCTAATACCAATGAAGTGTTGCTCTAACGGTATCGGTCGGAAAGACGAGTCGAAGTAGAACAAGCCCGTGTAACGCGAGACACTGGGAAGAATGCGCATTAGGCCAGGTGAGATAAACTAGCAACCCAAACCTTAGGAAATCCGCCACGTCAACGTAATTGGGAAGCGTGGCGCTCAAACCCACGATACGGATGACAGACTGGCTGGCTTCTGCCTTGGAGAGATGAGGAGGTCAGACAAAAAACGAATCAGGTCAATACCTGTCGCAAAGTGCGGGCGACTATGGTCTCGATGACAGCACCGCGATCTTCATTCAGTAAATGGACTTCATCGATGATGAGAAGCTTGAGTTTCTGCATTGCAACGCGTTTCCATGACTCAAGTTCGCAAAATAAATTATGCTCACGGATCCTAGCTCTCCTTCTCCTGCCGGTTTTCGCGTAACTACGTCCCACTTTTCAGGGGTTGTTACGATTATCTGCGTCCCCGCAATTTCAGCTTTAGTAAGTTGCATGTCGCCTAGGTCAAAGGTAAGGAGGGGGAGCTCGGATTCCTTGAGTTGAAGGCACACCAGTCAACTCTCTGACTTGAATCGAAAGCCATCTTAAACGCTTGCTTAGCTTTTGCGTAATTTCTGCCGCCAGGGCCTTCATGGGTGCTCTACAAAGTCTCGATGAATGGCCCCAAGAGTTGACTGTACATCACCTACACGTATACAATCTTGAACCTGTCGCGGTCGATAGTTGGAGGTGTCGGAAATTCCCGTGTACCGGACTTTCTGTGTTGATCTAGGACCCTCAAAATCGTCAACAATGCTACGTCAGTTTTCCCCTGTTCAGAGTTTAACATTATTCTCATAAGGTAACTGAGGAAACTCACTGCACCAGTAGGAGCTACAACAGTCAAATCAATATAAGTTGTTGAATAGAAGTGGTACAAAATAAAAAATAAAACAAGAATAAGACCCACCGCAAACAAGTATATTCTCGTTGGATCCATAGGCCGTGGGATAAACAATAGATTGAACCCGATTAAGATGTGCGTACCCCTGAGGAAACGGTCAAGGTACCGTCCGTGTAGCTTGACAAAACGTACCGCAAGAGATCCTTTTGCTAAGTCGTTCAGTTCAGATATAGCTATTTGCCGCTCTGAAGGTCGCCTTGGAACGGCTGTTGCTGGCGGAACGACATATTCCAAATAATCCTGCAGGGAAGTCAAGCGACTTATAACACCACGTTTTGTATTCTTGCCTTAAAATCATGCCTGGCAGTCCCGACTGGCAACGAATATTTAGCCCCAGGCAACAGAACGCTTCCGCCGCTAATGTTTGCCGCAGATGCGTAGACGTGGGGCAAGGCATCCGGAGTAGGTGTCTGCTAAAATTCAGGAACTACCAAAGGAAAGGAAAGGTGATATCTCACGGCATTCTTAGTGAATAAAGGACGAGAAGCATTTGCTTTTAGTGTCCTTTCGAGCCTAAGGCGCGCATCCTCTGGCTCATAGCTAACTTCAGCACTTCCTGTTGCACCATTAAATCTTTAAGTATCCGGTGAAGTAGTATACACTACCGGAAGATCGCCCTGAAGTCCCGCTAACGCCAGGGTTGGCTCGAGATCGTAAATGGATGAGCTGGCAAACTGAGTATAACACGTCGGCATCGCATCACAGACGGCTGACCTGCTGCAATATTACATCGCGTGATTGCACCAGTTCCCGCCCCAAACCCGTGTCGTGGGGGCCACAAAGCTCAGATACCTCTCTCAATATCTCGTCGCTCGCGCGCGAGCCCGCAAGGAGACTGCAGAGTGTCGAGATACGATCAGGGCTAAGTTTGCTGTCAAAAGCTCTTAAACTTGTTTTCATTTGTGGCATGCAGAGTTTTGCCGCACCTGAGTATCGTCCTCGTTGCAGGGTGGACGGCTGGAAATTTGAACACGTTTGTAACGGAGTCCCATAAATCGCCGATAGGAGCTTGTTCTAACGGGAAAACTGTGCATCGATTGACAGTACCAGTCATACTCATTCTGGAATCGACCGTCCCAATAAGCTCATAACTCACCATCGCGACTGCCAGCTCGGTAGCTTCGCGAGCTTATCAGCAATAGAAGAGATAAATGACTGCGTGCTCTAGCATTACCTGGTCCACTCGTCCAACAATGATGTTTTGACTTCACCACCGCCAGTTTCTCTGGAAGACGAAATGAGAGAATTGATGTGCTCCGCGAAATTCAACATGGTCATGATCGAGTGGCTTGGGCTGAACACCTAGGGATTTGAAGTCGTCTTGCGAAGTGGTCCAGACGATCAAATAAGTTCAACCGGTTAATCTTTGGATGCGTTGGGATGCGAGGCTCAGTGCGTCAGCGTCCTGCCAATCAGTAAACAGTGACATGATTATATTACATCCGAGTCAATGTACCGTCACCGTCGCCGCGAATTTCGAGGCTGCACAAGTGTTTGCAAAAGGCATTCGGTGGTGATAGTACGTATTATAATACATTGTGACAGCAAAGAGCCCGGGGTACAGAAAGGTTAGAGTTGAGCAAACCTGTATTCGATTATCTAGCGAAGCCCCACACCTACTTGCATCACAGCAATTTTGCGCGTACTTGTCGTTATTCGAGTTACAGTAACAACGGGCCTCGCATTGCACCTCAATGGTATTCCCGATCCGAGCATCACAGCAATCATTTAAGTCACTACAACTCCGGAGATCGTGTGACCCGGGGCTCATGGAATAAAGTAGATGTAGCCTCGGTCTGTTGCTGCATATTTCGTTCAGTTTTTGCGCTCTCCGAGTTCTTCGGAGGTTTGGGGGAATCAGCTGAGGCCGTAAACGACGATGTAGGTCGTCTCAGAACACCAAACCGACGGGGTGGCCAGATAATACAACGCAACCTTGCATCAACCAATGCCAAGGGTATCTGCTCAAAAGGATTACCCTCTTCCGATGACTTTCAGCCTTGGCGCTTACCGGACCAAAACTGTTACTGTCTAAACTGTGGAAGGGTTCGTCCCCTTGAAGAGACAGTCACACCACCGTAGCAGCAGTAAGAGGAACCCTTACCTTCCACCCATATATGCCCTTCGGGAATGAGGACTTCAGTTTGTGGGTGAGGTGGCAATGTTTTGACAACATCTCCAGGGACAGCAAGCACTCGTTTGACGATGGTTCTGTTCTGACGGATGGGATCCCTTGCAAATATTTTGAGTCAGCCAAAGTAAACCGATGGACGGGGAGGAGGGAAAGTGCATACCTCAGGGAGATAATGTCTCCTCTTAAGATAGGTTTCCCTGAGTTGATAGAGTGACGATCGAATATCACAACATCGTTCCATGCAGACGTGTCAGGATTGAAAGTAGGCTGGCTGACGAGACGTCGGTGAGGACGGTGAGAGGCATAGAAGTATCGATGAACTGACTTGCATACTTCTGCCTCTAATTGTTTTTACTGTATAGAAATATTGGTCGAAGCCCACAACAAGTGGAGCCCAGTATAACATGCGAAGTACATTCTTTGCGGTGAACATCGAGTCCAACACCGGCCGGACAGGCAGACGCGACGGTGAAACAGGTCACACGTGACCGAGTGATCTGCATGGCGGTGAGTCCAAACTGTGGTGCCTCATTATCCTCCTGAAGTTACTCGCTCCCTCGCGATGCAACTGTATATCCAACCCGTGCTTTATGGTTGCATTACTTTGTCCGCCATCCGTCCTGGGCAGTAGCCGCCACATTTTCATTGCCCTCTCATGTTTACGCAGATGGCTCCTGCAGCTGCGTTACTAATAAGCGCATTCTTCTTGTGGGTTGGGTTCGGGGCAGTTGCCTAAGGTCAATGGATGCCTTCCTTCGTTTAGTGACCACCTTTCTATCAGAGCACCCTCCTTATCTTCATCGTCCGTTCACCTGGCTCTGCTGGCTGAATATAGCTTCGCTCCAAGGACTAGTTCTACGTATTTACATGTGGAACACTATCTCCCTTGCCAAATCATTTCCCAAAGCACGGACACAGCTAAGTATATCTTGTCGGTCGTATGCATCTTCCCATTGTCGGGTCAGCTGGGAGACCTTGAGTGATCAACGACTGAAAAACAATAGGGGTACCTCACTGTCACTGGAATGAGTGACAACGCCTTTCTCCGAGCGGAATAGATGGCTTGAACACCCTCCATCATTTCTTCGGTGTTTTCGCTCCCGCTCACTATACATATACACATTTGGACATAATAATTGAATGCAACGAACCGCTCACCATCTTCAATGTCAGCTGGGCTCTCCAGCGAGTGCTCGGGGTGTGTGAAAGTGGCATAGTGATACCGGTCTAATAAAGGTATGCAGAATTCCAGAGGATGCCAAGTGCAGTCCTCCTGGTTCAAGGTCAAAATAAAACCCGCGTGTTAGGATATTCATGTCGCAGTCTCACCGGATCAGCGAGATAAGATGGCGAGTAATCACCCTTGTATCTCATTTTCGCACATGTGTGGATGTAGTATCCTCGTTTCATTGAATCAGCACCAGAGACAGAGGAGCATGTCTAAAGTACATACCCATATAAAGTGCTGTCATCGACGGTACTCCCGCATCGTGGATTTCTTTTGCAAGGGAAGCCTCTCGAAGGGCGCTAAGCTGAGGAACGGTTTAAACTGGCCACGAACGGGTTGCACACACCATACCTTCCCTAAGGAATACTTCTCCCATTTGGGGTTATACATGAAATACACACTGGACACGCATCCAGGCAAGATGTCGATTACACCCAATGCGGCTAGCTCTCCATCTATCCTGTATAATTGATGATACGAACCATATTGCTTTGGAAGGTGTCCAGGGGGTGTTGCTGAGTACGGTATAGCTTCATGCTTCGTGAGAGTGAAAGAGTGAAAGTAGAACGCTGTGGCTGCTCACGATCAACGGTGTTTGAACAAGAAAACGCTTAAAGTTTGAGGGCGTGTTATCGGGATCGTGATGGATTCGTGTTTGATAGTTCACATAGAGATTGTACTTCTCATCCGTATATGATGAATGTTCAAGCGTCACCTGAAGCACTTGTTAGTATTATGAAAAAACCCTGTATATCAATACCTCAAAATTGTGATGCGATGTCTCCGTCTCGGGCAGAAAAGCTTTCTCCGACAAGTGGATGTTAGAGGTAAGACAAAACACAGAGGGTGGATTTGGCGGTGGGGCGGCTTTTCGACCCCATTCGATGTCCATGTCATCCCCAACTCTGATGAATCTATTCCATCTTATATCTTGCACTTTAGCGTCTTCCTATGGCTTGGGTAAATCTCTCTACCTGTTTACGAGCTTCCTCTGACTCCGAGATGGCTTGAAGGCCAGCGCGTCGAGTCTGTGAACCTATTTAGCGCCTCAGACGCAACGCGCTCGGAGAGCTTCATATACTTTATTGTATAATGCGGACAGCATGAGCGTCTCGAATCTGGAGAGTAGCAATATGTGCCAGATCTCCTCCATCCTCTGTCTATCATTCTTTGATAAACCTGAAAGGGCGTCACACTCCAGGAGAAACGAGGATACTACCCCTTACCCCGCACGATAATCGAGACGCTACTAGGCCTGCTTTTTTGAAGCTTGTTCCTGCACTTCTCTCTCCAAGCGGACTGCAATATCCACAGCTGGAGCTTCCAGACCCCACCGGAGTGGCAATTGATATCATGGATTTGCTGCTTTACCGCAATGGTAGCGGCAATGATTTGAGTTCTCTCCGACTCAAGTGCCCCCCCCCTCCCCCCAACCAAAACCCGAACAGCACCCAATCGACGTACCAAAATAAAATCCACCCGTCTTCAGGACATCGCTTGCCTCTCAGACCCGTCCGTTCCACACATCAACATCCACGCCATCCCACCCTGGGACGACTTCCATGAAAGATACAACACAAAGCTTTCAATAAACCCAACGGCAGCAGACGACAACAAAGACAAAAAGCGCATAGTTAGAGAACATAATGAACTCGTTCGTAACCTTAATACGGATAGCCACAGCTTACTTGTTTATTCAGATGGCTCCATGAAAGTCGAAGATGGCGACCGCAAAGTTGGTGCTGGCTGGGTCGGATTCCACCTTGCTCACGAAGTCATCAGAGGCCAATTCAATCTAGGAGGCAACAATGAAGTCTTCGATGCGGAACTCACAGGACTGGCAAGGGCCCTAGACGAAGCGACCTGTTTCGCCCGAACGCACGACGTCCACAACATACATGCATTCCTGGATAACCAGTCAGCAATCCAGGCAATAGCTGGCCCCCCTCCCCTCACATCACAACCCGTTGCCCTACAAATACGTGACACGATAAGTGACTTCCTCAGCTGCGACACCCTAAACCGCCTGCATATATCCTGGATACCAGGACATGCCAAGATAAATGGGAACGAGATAGCGGACACCCTAGCGAAAGAAGCAACAACAATGCCACCCCCCAATAACGCCACTATAACCACTTCATACGCGTTTGAAAGACACAAATCACGGACACTCCTCCTAGAGGAATGGAACGCACATTGGCGTAACACATTAAAGGCAAACAGCTTCTTCTCCCCCGCAGATCGACTTCCCCCATCACTTAAACCCCGCAGCCACTTCTGTGAAACCAAACGGGCAACGTATGGACGACTAATTCAGTGCCGAACGGGACATGCCTTCACAGGCGAATACTACTCCTCCTTCGTCCCCTCAGAGCCCACCTCGTGCCCATGTGGTGAATACATCCAAACCCGCGAACACATCTTAGCAACATGCCCTGCTTTCGAGCCCAACCGTAACATCCTACGTTCCGCTTCAGAAGACCTCGTCATAACGGACATCTTAGGAACAACGAAAGGAATCGAGGCCCTCTCTGACTTCCTCAAAGAAACAGACGCCTTCAAGAAAACAAGGAGATCCGACCTGAGCCAAACCAACTTGCAGTCATCTTCAACTTTGGAGCAAAACCGTTCTACCTGATATACATTAAAACTCACCTCACTCTATATGATACCCGCTTCAGCTCATGACAATACTCGTATATATTGCTCATATGTTAACCATAAACTATACGTCTTACTCAACCTTTACCACCAGGTAGTACATACGCTACAATTCACTCTACGGGCCCCTGGGCACCGCGTCTTAGTAGTAGTCTACTTGTTGCGGTATATAAATATAGAAGTTCTCTCTCTCTCTCCGACTCAAGTTGGTTACATAATCCACAACCTACAGCGGCTCAAAATCGAGGAACAGAGTGAGTATTATAGTGTACACGATATGCGTAGTTGAGGTAACGATCCTATCCCCAGCCATCCCACCGACCGTACTTACGGTACTCCTCAAGTATCAGATCGTGGCTATCCCTGCCTTTGTCCCGTTGTTTCCCCTTACCTCTGTCCGGCAACGAGTTGATGGATGAGACACTGGACGTTCGTTGACGAGAGGTGGATGACACTCTATGATGCGGGTCTTGAGGAACGTCACTGACATTGGAATGATTGACCAATGGACCCTTTAAGGGGAGGGAGAGACGATACCACCCTCCGCTATAGGTTAGAGCGACCAACTGGTACTCTTGTACGGATTCTTCTGTCTTCGCAGGTACTTTGATCCATCCCACAACGCATTTTTCATCCGCTGCAAGATCCGTAGCAGGTGAGCGAACAGATGAAGTAGAGGACAGTGATATGTGGGCAGCCTGCGCCGGAATCCGGTATTGCGCATACGACCACTGAGAATCGAAATATTTGGGCAACGGTAAGAATGGAGCTAGAGGCGACAGGGAAGACTGCCGGTTTCTATCATCTGAATCAAAAATCTGCTGCTCGTGCACCCAAAGACGCCAGGTGAAACCACTCACGATCCACCTGCTAGCGTTAGAGAAAAAACATGGATGGTTCCTTTATCACTCCATACAGCGACCTCCTTCTCATCCGGACGAAACGCGACTCCGTAAATTTCCGCTTTGTCTGAACCTCTCCGAAACTCTTTCAGAAGTTTACCGTTCGAAGTCTCCCATATTCTCACCAACGTCCCTCTCAATGATGTCGTTGCGACTAGTCGCCCAGAAGGAGTAACGGAGAGCGTGGTTAGAGGTGATTCGTGTGCAGCGATGATTGAAACAGAGTGCCTGACCGTAGAAGTTGATGGTTTGGCGGGGCGCAGAGGCGGTGGCGGACCAAGTGGTTCGGGAGGCCTGCACGGTGGCAATTGGACTAACTGTACATGTCCCATCTGTCGGCCGGGAATAGCCAATAGTGTGGCATAGGGCCCCGTTGCCATAGCAAGGACGCCTTCAACCATTCCTTGAATGGCTTGCGAAGAACGATAAGGACGAGAGTAGCAGCGCACCTCGAGGATTATCACAGGTGTCATACTCTCCCCTCCTGATCACAGTCTCGTGTACCTCGAAGACGACAACCCTTCTACGCAAAGCCACAGCCAGCCACCCTCTTCTGCACGCGAGGCCCCCAACTTTCTCCCTGAACTCAAGTTCGGCAACTTCAACCCCTGCAACGTCGTCCCACAGAATTACCTTATTCGGTGGATACAACGGACTACGGCCTCCACCAAGGAGGAAGAGTAATGATGACGTATGGCACGGTACGGCTGCGGCCAGAGTGCCTCCATTGAGCTCTGCACAAGACGTTGTGAATCGAAGTAACCACACGACAGAAGCCGTAACGCACCTCTCTTGCGAAGTAACTTCAACGGCCATGCCTGATAAACTGCGAAGCCGACTGGGGTCACTGTTGTGAATATCTGACAATCTGCATCAAACTGAGTGTTGAATATCTGGACAGGGCTCGTCTGTGTGATCGAACGCCGAGCTAAGTTCATGGAGAGTTCGAAGTCGCGTGTGGCGACAACACGAAGACATCCAATACCACTCTGATTACCATACTTGGGAACGCCAAATGGATGCAGCACTCGACAGGTTACAGCTAGCAAGTCTACGATAAGCGAAATCTCTACACCCAATATTCATACATTGTATATACGGAAAAGGCCCATAGCTGTTATATGCATAAACACGGAGAGAGGAAACCTCTCATAGAACAGTCCACAGCAGCATACTATAACGCCATCACCGGGCAGGATGTGCAACAGGGGTGGGAGCATAGGGGGTGGTGCCGTAGGCAGAGTGATGAGAATATGAATGCGCATGAGAAGAAGTGCGAAGCAAATTGTCATTAGTGTCATTCCATGACTTTGGTGGTCGCAGGCCAACTCCTACAAGCTGTTGCCTCGCGGCCTTAAATTCCTGTTCCTCTGCTTGATTCTGGGCGACTAGGGCTGCCTTGGCCTCCGCTTGTCTCTGGAGTTCTGCTTCGGACTCATCTGACAGGTAGTCCGTAAATGCTCCATCGGAGATGACGGTCGCATCTGATTCTGAGCCTCGTGAGCTACCACTATCGCTGCTGCCTTCTGAAGAATTGCTAATGTCCAATGCAGCCATCACGCTTTCCACGGTGGTTCTTCTCGAGGATAGGATGCGATCCGAAGAAGTCTCCTGCGACGATATAGTGCACGACTCTACAGGCGACGGGTGCGGCACTGGAGGATATGGCAATGGATGGTGTTGGGGAGAATAGTCAAAACTCCTCGATGAGCTAAACGATGGTGCAACTGTCGACAGAGACGGGCGGACACTAGCAGAACGCTTAGATAGAGACCCATCTGCATCCGTGGCCCTCCGGGCTGCAGGTGTCCGCGGCTTTTCTGCTGATCCTTCAGTATAAGTTTGGCGACGAGAGATTGAAGAATGGTCAAGATGAATATTGGTACTCGACGATAAAGGACCTGCAGCACGAGGTGTAGTTCCGGTAAGAGAGGAACTCTGCTGAATGGGACTTCCACCTGGACGTGTTCCCCTAGTGGGAATCGAGACAGGCTGACTTTTCGCAGGCGACGGATTAGCCCGCCTGGTCGGACTATTTCCACTGTTCCGACGATCCAAAGAAGGCACGGTAGCTTGGGTACCTTGGCTACGGCTAGAAGACGTCATACCGGGTAACGGACTACCCCTCGACGCCAGGTTTTCCAGAATGGACTTTATCTCTGGAGGCATGGGTATATTATGAACGATGCTGACAGTCGGCCAATCGGCAGCCTGCACGAAGCGCTGTTCGCTGGAAGTGGGGGGTCGACAACAACCCGGCCAACCCGGGTTGTAATGACCAGAGAGCTTGGAAGGAGGGTTGGTGCGAGCCCACTATGATCGAAGAATGAGCAGGAATGGCAGACATTGGTTTGGAAACGAGGGAACCTTGCAGTAGCCACAGCCATTGAAAGACTTGACTGATAACAAAGGGAGATCAGAAGGGGCGATCAATGGGCCTAGTCGGAGAAGAGGGACACACCCTCTGCATTCTTCAGATGGACTACTTCATGACGAGGGTGAAGGGCCCTATTCGAGCAAACGTCTTTGATGTGGGGACATCTTTGTAGGAACTATATTGAGAGTGACAAGACACGGATGGATGGGAATGGGTACCTTGCACCGTTTGGCTTGAAGGACCTTTGCACATTGGACCAGGGAACGTTGGTGAGCTCGCGCGGGATAGCACCTCAGCTGGGTGCTCGGAGCTGCAGGAGGGGAGATGCGGGACGATATATTATTCTTTATACGAAATAAAGAGGCGTGATGCTATAAAAGGGAGCCAGACGCAACCCGAACCAGCCGCCCGTGGGCGAGAGGGCAAGTTCCATGAGCGAGCTGTCGGCTGACTCCTGGACGAGGGACATCGACGGCGGCGACCGACTGGGCCGGCGTGCACAGGGACGAGAGACGCGCCTCAATCGACGTCTCCTGCTGAACACGAGTACCACCTCGTTTTTTTCTTTTTTTCGACAACGTGAAAACCCTATTATTACATAATACCAAATCTTGAGTGATAACCCCCCGTGGGAAGGTTGTCCTCGGCTAGATATTCTCCACAGGAATGTTTTCCGTGACGAGGGGCCTGCCTGTCTTAAACCCTTGGCCACCAAGCTAGTCGCCTTGCTTCTACACACATATGGGCCAGTCAAAGAGCAAGCTTTCACCAGAACAGCTCGCAGATCTACAGAAGAACACATACTGTAAGTGTAGA